>PVJC01047179.1:0-13009 GCA_004026665.1 Murina feae
CAAGGCGCCTGGCAGACTGGGGCCATCACAGGACATCCACTGAGGGGTCCCAGACTGTGAGAGGGCACAGGCCGGGCTGAGGGACTCCCACCACCCCGAGTGCACAAATTTTTGTGCACTGGGCCCCTAGTTTATAATAAAAGCAGTGGCTTAACAATTCCAAATTCCACTTCTATTCTAATTTTCCTGTCACTGGTTAACAGAGGATGTGTGTTCCATTTTACTATATGAAGCCAGCACTACATAATGCTTACAGCATGACTACTGAGCAGTGGGTAACTCAAATACTGGGCAAAGAAGTGCTGGCTCGACATATCCATGGGATATGGTCCATAAGAACAAGTGAGGTTCCCCTCTCATTTTGACAACATACAAAGAGTCCTTCATGTTTTGAGCAGGACAGCTGCACAAATGACAAAGTATGTGGCTTTCACATTCTCAGCATCCCACAAACTTCAAACTCATTTTCAAAACTATGCTTGGTTCAACTGAAGCCTTCAGCTCAACTTGCCAAATCTGTCCTGTGAATAATGCAGTTACACCATGGTATTGATTGTTATATCATATATATTAGCTCTTGCCACTTACTGTTGGCTTTAAGCACTAAGAACAACGTATATTTGCTGCCACAGGAAACAGAACCATCTATGTATATAAAAGCCTAAGTGACCGTCCGACAGGTAGCTATCATGCACAATGACCACCATGGGGCAGATGCTCTGACCGATAGCCATGATGCACACTGATCACTAGGGGGCAGATGATCAATGCAGGAGCTGCCGAGTTGCCGTGAATTGGCAGCTGCGGTTCTTGGGGATGCACCTGGAACCAGAGCGGAGGGAGCCCTCACAATCCGGGACCACCTAGAAGATGTCGGAAAGCTGGTTTTGGCTCGATCCCCGCAGGCCAGGCTGAGGGATTCCACTGGCGCACGAACCCATGCACTGGGCCTCTAATTAAGTTAAAAAACACTAATAATGCTTCAAAATATTCTGTCAAAAATGAGGGGAAAGGGGATGTGACTTTAATAAAAAAAATATAAAAGAATAAATGGCAACCAAAAATTTAATTTTTTTTTTGGGGGGGGGAATGCTATAAAATTTTAAGAGATCTCTTACCAGCCTCTCACAACTTTTATCAGTACCCCATTTGGAAAGGTCCATGATGTCGCATCGAGAATACTACCGTAGACCTCTTGTTTATAATTACTTCCATGGAGATCATAGATAACCATCTGCAACATATGGAAAACAGGCATAATAACTAACTTTAAAAATGAATTTAAAATTGTAAAAAGTCCTAGAATCTAGAAAATAAAATATCCTGAGTATATAAAGTAGACATGACTTTAGATGTTAAATCCTTGAATAAAATAATCCTTTTCTAAGTCATCTCAAAATCTTTACTTGAAACTTCTTAAGCCTAAAAGTAACCATATTTTTCATATTATATATTAGTCTATGTAAGAATCTTATGCTGCCCAGCTGGCATGGCTCAGTGGTTGAGCATGGACCCATGGACTGGTCAAGGCATAAGCCCGAGTTGCTGGCTTGATCCCCAGTGTGGAGTGTGCAGGAGGCAGCTGATCAATGATTCCCTCTCATCACTGATGTTTCTCTCTCTCCCTCTCACTCTCTTCCTCTCTAAAATCAATAAAAAATAAAAAAATAAAAAGAAAGAAAAAAACTTATGCTTACCTTTCCAGGTCTTGGGTTACACCTCAGAGTTTGTCTGTCAACATTCTGAAATAATAAATGTGGAAGAAGTAAGCCTTAAGAAACATCAGTGGAAAGATACAGCGTTCACTTTCTCAGCCATCATAAATCAAATTTCTCACATTTATTCGGTGACAGTATGTGCAAGGTGTACCTCTAGGTGTTACAAAGAAATAAAGGTAAATATAAAGGAAAATGTGTTGTCTCTGCTCTCAGGAAGCTTATGGCTTGGAAGGAAGAAATAGCTGATTGCACTCTCATGACTCTTCTAAGTGGGGGAAGGGGGGGTGCTAAGTTAAACCCACAGGTAAAATACCAGGTTATGAAAGAAAATGCCAGGTTATGAAAGTTAAGGCAAATGGCACCAGCGTGGAGGGAGGTAAAGATTTGGAAGAGGCTTGTCTGAGGAAGTGGGGTAGAGAAGACCTTGAAAAACAGAATTTCAATAAGTGAAAAAATATGGCAGTAGGAAAAAAAAGTCCAGGAAGAGAACCGAGAAGAAGTATGTTGGTAGGAAACACAGAGTGTGAACCAGAGCATAAGGAGGCAAGGCTGCACCAATAGAATTTGGGGGCCTTGTAATACACAGTGAGGAGGTTCCACTTGACTTGGTAGACAACAGGGAGGCATTAAAGAAACACTTATTTAAATCATTTTTTAAAAATGACTTTGTCTTACAAGCTGTTGGTTGGTATTCAAGTATTACTATTTGCTCCTAAGGCTATTCCAGGTAAAGGTACAGGCTTTGGGCCCCTAGAAAAAGTTCCATAGTCTTGAGAATGCCAGAGAGGAAAGTCCCATGTTCAATGAATATTCTACATTAGCCATTTAAACATTCTAAGTCAAAGAAAAGTGTAATTGAATTTTCCAACCTTAATGTTATCAGCTCTTTTTCTTGGAATTAGGCTGTTCATTGCCCTGCTTTAAATGAACAACATGAGCAACTAAAGCAACTAAAGTGAGAGGAGGCTGCTAAGCAAACAGTTAAAATATTTTTAAGTACTTAAAATATTTCCAACTACTATGAAATATTTTCATGAGATACATAAGCTCAAAAAAGTATCAATTTTTAAAAATATATACTTTTATTTATTTCAGAGAGGAAGGGAGTGGGGGAGAGAGATAGAAACATCAATAATGAGAGAAAATCATTGATCAGCTGCCTCTTGCACACCCCACACTGGAAATGGAGCCCACAACCTGACATGTGCCCTGACTGGGAATGGAACTATGACCTCCTGGTTCATAGGCCAACACTTAATCACTGAGCCACACTGGCTGGGCGAAAGTATCAATTTTTTCTCACATATAGTCAGAGAAATTCAGAATCTTGTCACTTAATTTAGTTTAAAAACCAATGATAGCACTGCCTGGTGTGGCTCGGTGGGTTAGAACGTTGTCCCATGCACCAAAGGGTCATGGGTTTGATTTGTAGTCAGGGCATATACCTTGGTTGTAGGTTCAGTCCCTGGTCGGGTGCAGGTTGGAGGTAGCCTATCGATGTTCCTTTCTCACACGGATGTTTCTCCTCTCTCTCTCCCCTCTCCTCTTCCCTCCTCCTTTCTCTCTCTCTAATAAAATCAATAATTAAAAAAAACACACACACATATCCTCTAGTGAGGATTTAACAAAACAACTATTGCCCTTGCTGGTTGGGGCACATGCCCAGATTATGGGCTTGATCCCCCACAGGAGGGCATGTAAGAGGCAGCCTACCAATGTTCCACTTTCACATAGCTGTTTCTCTCTCTCCTTCACTTCCTCTCTCTCTAAAAATCAATTAAAAATTAAAAACAAAACTAAATATAGCAAAGAACTGGAAAAAAACTTGCTTCTCTGCCTTTAAATTTTGTGCTAAATTTTTTCTCAATTTAACAGCTTAGCTAAAATATATAACTCACGCTACACTTCAACCAAAGAATAAATTAACCTCTGATATTTTTAAAATCAATCTTTATACATTAAAACGCTGATTTTTCTTAAGCTTCTAGATCGTTTAATGACCCAAGCACTACTTCACTTAAGCACTAGTTAATAATCAAAATGACTTACCTCTATGAATGGGCTTAATCTGCCTGAGTTGTCTTGAGCACAGAAATATTTTGAAGCTGGTTCCTGCAAAGTCCCACCAAATCGGGCTCCTTTTTCTGAGGAGTGGGTTTTGGAAGTCTGCAAATACTGATGATAAGCACTCTTTACAGAAGAATGTAGTTTAGAAGTAAGGTCAGACTTTTGTAGAAACGAGGCCTTTTCTGGCCACAGCCCAATTTGCAGATTGGGGGTTGCAGGTTCCTTTGCCTTCACAGATGAATTCCTAGAAATTCCAGTCCTTTCCTGATCATCATCAGAGTCAAACGTGATGGAAGGATCTGACCACTTGAAGGCAACGGATTCCCTCCTGTTGGCTCTGAGACCTCCCTTATGCAATGATTCTTCTTCCTCTTCCCCTAATTCCTGCCTCTCCTCTTCATCAAAATTCATCTTTAAGCGCTCTGACACCGACTGGAGAAGCGATAAAACAGAAGAGGGCTGGCTGGCATTATCCCTAGATTTTGTGGAGCCATGATGACCAGGTGAGACCTCGTTGGATAGAATGTCCTCCTGAGAGCTGTCATCCTCATAGATGGGAGACAAAGCTAAGGGATAAATTTTGTACCTTTTGGCTTCCACTGATAAGAACATTTCTGAACTATCACTATCAAAGGCCTCACCTAATTTAGCACCTCTTTCAAAATGATGGACCAGGTCAGTTCTACTCTCAGACCTTTCACATGTGACAACAGGTATGCTGCCAGGAGGTGCATCAGGCAATGAGGGACAGTGTGCTCTCCTCACCTCAGCAGGAGCACACCTGTCTTCGCCTTGAAGGGGTTCTTCATATAATATAGTGAAGGAAGGGTTTTCTTGTTCAGCCTGAGAAATGAAGGTCAAGTTAGAGATTTCTCTTTTATTGCAACTATCTCCTAGATTTCTTGTTTTGTTATCTACTGCAGTAACAGATGTTCTGTCTGGCAATTCTATAGTATCCATAGGTTGAAAATCTGGCATTGCTAAGGCAGGGTAGCCTTCAAAATCCTTACTTAATGTAGGTGGTTCATATCCCCTGAAATAGGAAGCAAGTCTATTGTCTCGCGCTATCAAGCCTTCCTTTACTTCAGTGGGCTCTTTCTCTGTTTCTTCAATACTCTCTTCAGCATAATCTTGGGGTACTTTTTCAGGTTCAAATATGGGAGGCATGGCCTCTGCTTGTGTAACAGGCAATTCCACACCTGTCCCATATGTTTTTCCTACATCTACCACTGCAGGTAACACTAGGTGCTTCCTGACAGTCCCATCAGAATCTTCTGGGGCTGTTCTCTCCATTTCTATCATGGAGGGCATGGACACAATCGTTCTAACTGTCTCTTTAGCATCCCTCTTGCATGCTTTTCCCATTTCTGGAGAGGCAGGGGCTACCTTCTTGGGTATTTTTTTCACTTCCAATGCAAAAGGCACCTTTTCAGTTTTCCTAGTAACTCCTTCAGCGTCCATTTGGTAACTGTTTTCCATTCCCAACACAGGCCTCTCAGTCTTTTCAGCAACCCCCTCGGAATCTTCATGGTAGATGTTCACCACTTCAAACATAATGGGCATCACCTCAGTTTTGTCCATATCTCCCTCAGCATCCTTTTGGTAAATATCTTCTATTTCTGATGCAGGAGGCACCACGTCAGCCTTTTCGGTAAAACCCTCGGTATCTTTTTGGTAGATATTTTCTATTTCTGACACGACTGATGTCACCCCGGTCTTGCCAACATCACCTTCAGCATGCTTTTGGCAAATATTTTCCATTCCCAATTTAGCAGACATCACTTCAGTCTTTCCAGTAATTCCCTCAGCATCTTTTTGACAGATATTTTTTACTTCTGACATAACAGGCATGTCAGTTTTGCCAACATCCCTTTCAGTATCCCCCATCTTACAAGCCTTTTCCATTCCTAAAAGGGCAGGAATTCCCTCAGTTTTTTCATGATACCTGTCAGCATCCATTTGGTGTACTTCTTGCATTTTAAAACTATCAGCCATGGGCTCAGCTTCTGTCTCATTCAATTCATCATCCCTTTTATGTGCTCCTCCCATTTCTGACGTAAGGGGGACTGCCTCACTTTTCATAACACTTAATTCAGCATTCTTTTGGTTTGTTTTTCCTATTTCTAACATGGAAGGGATATGCTCAATGTTTCCTATATTTCCTTCAGCATCCTTTTTGTGCACTTTCCCTACTTCTGACATTGCAAGGGGTATGCTCTTATTACTGTGTGCTGGCAAGCCTTTTTCAGACATACACGCAAGACTGCTTTTGGATGTCCCAGGTAAATGGATGTCATCATTTGCGCACGGAGGCCATTGGACATTTAATACAAGAGGTCCAGTATCCTCTGCCCCAGTTTTTTGATTATCCACACACTCTATTTCCATTTTCTCTTTAGAGTCCTCTTTGAGAAGTACATGTGTTTCTACCCTATCATCTGACCCTTTATGGGGCAAGTCTTCAGCTAGTAAAACAGTATCTGATTCCTGCAAGTTTATACCATCAGACTGTCCAGCTCCGTTTCCTTTAATTGACTCTGTGTTACTTACAGAGAAGAATCTACCTAATACTTTATTTTCACTAATTTCACATGTGCTTTGATTTACTACCTGTTTTGACACCACCAACTCCCTTATAGGAGGCTTAACACTATCACGGTTCAGAATTTTTGGAGTATTAACCTGAAGTTCGGAATCCCAGGTAGTCTCAGTATCTTCAAAAGCATCATTTGTTATATGTTCTTGGGCTGAAATAATAATCTCACTGACTAATTCCCTAGCTTGATCTTCTAACAAACAAGATACATTCATTTTATCAGAATCAAAAAGGAGACTCTCCTCACCAGGTGTAGGCGAAACACAAGCCTTTTCTTCCCCTTGGACTCCTGACATGTTTCCCAAGTCCTGCTCTTCCAAATGCTCTGTCAGTTGGGTCCCCGGCAGTGGCGCCTCCGCTGGGCTCTCCTCAAACGTGCCTTCTGGCAGGGCGCCAGGATCCATGACGCCGTCTCTGGCCAGATGCTCCTGGCAGGTATCAACTGTGTGTTTGGATTTCAGGTCTTCCCTGACAGACTTAAAGATCTCAACAATCAACGAGTCAGCCTTTTTCAGCAAACTGCTTCTGAGGGCCCCGAGCTGGTGCTCAGCAGAGGCTTCAGAACACTGCTGGCGGGAGCTGTTAACTGACGCCAGGGCCCCAGCAACTGCTCCTGCCTCTGCTTCCATGGGCCTGTCAAACTGGGCAGTAGTTGGGAAATCCAGAGATACTGTCCCAGTATGATTGCCAAAATGTCCCTGAAAGGGGGTCACTTCAGCCCCTGTTGATAGAGATGCTTCCAATTCCAAATAAGAGCTATCAGGGCACAGCCGGTTAGTTAAGGCACCTTCATGTGTGGTATCTACAGCAACTTTTGCAAAATCAAAATTATCCTGGGGATTATGTGAACTTGTGACCATGCTGACTCCTTCGGCCTTACTAGAGGAAGGCATGCTGTCACCACCTTTCTTTCCCTGAGTCGAGGCTTCCTTTTTAGATCTGAGCACAGAAGGAACACTGAGAAAGCTTGCATCTCCAGGTGCAAAAGTGTTTTTTTCCAAAGTGATGTCAGAACCCAGAAAAGGTGAATTTACTTTTGTGCTGTCAGTTTCTTGGAATTTGGGGCAAATATTAGTTTGGCTGAGGTCTGCCGTTTCTGAGAAACCTGAAATCTTTTCAGTCCCACAAATATCTGAAGGCCCATAAATCATACACACGTTGGCTTTTTTATCATGAATGGGAGGTAAAATCCCAGATGTATCACTTCTGAGAGAAGCAGAAGCATAACCCAACACTTCTACCTCGGTTTCCTTTACACCTTGATATCCGGAGACAGAAACCTCCACTTGGCAATTCTCTTTAAGTCCAGCATCTGAATATTTCTCTTTAAGCTCATTATGATCCACCAATTGACAACTTTTGTCCTGTTCAGCCTCTGGAGAGGTTAACTCTGGTAAGACAGGCTTTGCAGGCACATGTGTAATTTCAAATGGAGAAGAAATTTTATCCTGAGAAATGTCTTCAGGCTCTGTTTGGGAAACAGGTATCTCGGAGAGGGCTATAGTATTTCCTCTTCCAGAATGTGACTCCACAGGAACACTATTCTGACCATCAACATCAGCTTTTGAGAAAACTTTAGCAACGCTACTAGTTTTGGCGTCCAAGGTAAGAGAGCCAGACTTCTCCACAGTGCTTTTCCTTGCTCCGCTGTTTGAACGCATTAACTCTGCTTTATGAGGGTCCTGAGAGGAAATGGAACTGTGGTCCTCAGAGAGGCTTTCATCCTCCAATATCAAGTCCACCCCCCTCAGGTGGGTGTCACTGGTTTCAGGGTCTAGTGGAACCTGGCATTTTTCACTATTAGGAAGAACATCCTTGGATTCAAGAATCACAGACGCATGCTCAGGGTGAAGGCAAGCTGGAGGACTCTTCCCGTCTGCAGTGTCAATGTGATTCGCCACATTTTCTTCTGGACACTCACTAGGCTCATTGGAAACACCAACAATGTTGACCTCCCTTGTTTCAATGAGCACAGAAGACCCCTCATTCTTTAAAATAGGCACATCCAACCTGCTCAGCATACTAATTCCAGAAACAATGGGGGGAGATGAAGCATTGGAATTTGATTTTTCACAGTCAGGGGAAGGAGAGGTTCTGGTATCAAGTGATACTTGAGCTTGTTGAGGACTCTCAGAGTCGGGAAGAGATTCTGAAATGTGATTTCTATGGAGTTTGAAGGACAGTTCAGAGGTTATTTTGTTTTCCAGGCATGCTATACCTGGTGACTCACTGATGCACTTTACAGCAGCAGGCTCCTTTTGATTGATTCTAAGAACATGAGGCATTTTGCCATGTGGCCCCAAATCAAGGTTTTTGGGTTCTGCTACAGACAACTGGTCAGTATCTTTGGGTAATGACTCAATTCCATCTTCTGTAGTGTTTGCATGACCTGAAGCTGTGGGTTCACCAATTGAGATACTTTCTGTTTCTTGCCTGATTTCTGTAACAGCTGGATTTCTCTGTGCATCTCGGGCAGACGACCCATTTCCTTCATTTACAAGTTCTGTGCCTGTCACAGCATGTCTCTGAAGAGCAGCGGTGTGACTGGCAGCCTGCTCTGATGAGTTACCTACGGTTGGCGTGTTAGAACACTCACTCCCTGGCAACAGCAAGTCTTCATGCCTGCCGGGCTTATCTGGGCATGGAAGATCTGTGCTTTCCTGTTGGGTAGTGTCACTCCCATGAGATTTACTACAAGACAAGTCAGCAACAGCACGGTGCTCAGGCTTGACGTGCTCTTCCCTTTGCAGCAGACTCCTGTCACTCCCGATGGGGCGGTTTTCTTCTGTTGCAGTCTCTGTAGGAGTTATCCCCTGAAAGTCTGGATGGCCAGGGACTGTGCTGCTGCAATTTCCTGTAAACAAGGCTGAACACACCAGATTTCCGTCAGTCTGAGAAACTGGCACATGACTTAAATGCTGTTGTGAGTCAGATTCTCCAACAGCAAAGCTGGAGTTAGTCAGAGAAGAAGGGAATGGCCTACTTCCCTTAGGTCCCCCAGGGCCATTTTTATTTAAAACATCCTTAGAAGAAGCAATCTTCAGCACTTCTGGGTTGTTTGTCCGATGGCTTTCCGTGTTGAGACTTATTCTGCTACAATCCGAGTCTTTTAATAGGTCTCCATGCATATGTCCTTTCATAGCTATGTCTGTGCTAGATGATGACAAAGATGACTGCATCCCAGCCTCAACCTCATTCCCAGGGCCAGTATGTGTGCTCGTACTAGAGTCAGAACTTTCATTTTCTCTGTCCAAAGGATTCACAGTTTCTAACACAGTCTGTTGCTTCAAAAATTTCTTAATTTGTCTGGGGCCTCGATACGTTGCATATGTTACTGAAGGCCTCTCTGGTTTACCATCTGCTTGTCTGTGAATAAACAAAACAAAACAAAAAAACAAAACACAAACAGCATGAGAGTATCAGAAAATATAATTAGAACACCTTAAGAGTAATCCCAGTATCTCTGGGTGAAGTGTATCTCATAATAAGGAAGGCTTTTAATCTTTCTACATAGAGAAAAGCTATAAAACCAGCAATTTGTTTTTTCAAATTACAGCAAAGCTCTGACAATAGAAATTTTCATTGTGGATATAAGTCTTTTGAAAATATAAGAATTAAAGAACTTTTTAAAGCATTTCAACCCAACAAAGAAGCAGCTTCCTGTTTAAATGACATTGGAAGCATGAGTTAGTGTATAGAAAAGAATCTAAAAATTGTTACTCAACAGGTATATTTAAAGGCCATATGAATATTAAAAAGGAAATTTGCATAGTCAACTATACATACAAATAATTACAAAACTGTTTACTACTTTTAATTATGTGAAGATAAAATCATTTACAATGCCTTTCGATGAGAATTTCTTTCAAATATACTTCAAAATACAGGTAATAACTTGTTTAAATTCTGTATTAATTGTGATTCACAGTGATAAAAAACGTTTATATGATAGTAATAGTATTATGCAGCACAGACTATTTTATTAATTTGTCTAAATTAAATTATTAACCCTTTTAATATACCTGATTATGAAAAAACTATTAAAAAATTAGGGGCATTTTTATATAAGAAAGACAATGTAAAATCTTCAGTTAATTATTCTGTCTTAAAATAAATTAAAAATTTTATGTAAAACTGAAGTCTCAGGAATTTCAAAAGTATAGGCTCTTAATGTTAAATAATATTTTATATCTGAAATACTCTCACTTCAATAAAAATTAAATATATTCTTGCTTGCAATAAATTCATATCACAGAACCAAAGAGACAACTTTAATACTTAAAATGCAGATATTCAAATTATTAGTAAACTAGGAGCCTAGTGCGCGAAATTGCACGGCTCACCCACCACCTGCTGCCCTGCCTTGACACCCAAACCTCTCTACACAGAGTTCCAGAGTGCCTGGCCCACCCCCCTCCCCCGATCCCTCTGGCCTTCTCTAGTTGCTTCAAGACCCACCCTCAGTCCCTTGAGTAGCCTTGGGCTGGTCCTGCCTTCTCAGGGTGCCTCCCCACTTCCCCCCCTCTCTGCCCCATCATGGCACCAGAGGACAGCGTGGAAACCTTCTGCCTGCTGTGCTGTGCTCCTTCCTCAGGCAGGTGAGCAGCAGGGTGCTGTGAGTGTGAGCGGTGGGTGGTGAAGGACTGGTGAGGAGGGCACTACGGGCTCTCATCCCCGCCCTCCAGGGTACTGGCCTCCTCTGGGCGCCTCCCTGCTTCCACTCCGTCTCCGGGAGCAATGCCCTGCTGCACATGCTCAGGCAGCCTCCTTCTTAGCAGTCGTGACTGTAACACCGTTAGGACCAATTAGCATATTACCTCGTTATATATATAGATAGCTTCTCCAGATATGTTATTTACATAATATCTAAAATTGATTATAAGCAGTCCTTACTCATACTATCAAAATAAACTATTAACCAAAATGGTATTCAACTTTTACAATTCCTAAACAAATTAAAAATTGTCAATAAGGCCCTGTCCGGTTTGGCTCAGTGGATAGAGCATCAGCCTGTGGACTGAAAGGTCCCGGGTTTGATTCCGGTCAAGGGCATGTACCTTGGTTGTGGGCACATCCCCAGTGGGAGTGTGCAGGAGGCAGCTGATTGATGTTTCTCTCTCATCAATGTTTCTAATTCTCTATCCCTCTCCCTCTCTGTAAAAAAAAAAAAAAAATTAATAAAATATATTTTAAAAATTGTCAACAGGGAGTTACTAAAACTATAATTCAAAATCTGATTTCTAAGGCTGGGCTGGAAGAAGTTTGTTACTGCAGTCAAACTGGATATCCAGTGGTCTTTTCCTTTCCTCTTAAGAATCACTTTTCTAGCCCTGACCTGTTTGGCTCCGCGGATAGAGCGTCGACCTGCGGATGGAAAGGTCCCGGATTGATTCTGGTTAAGGGCATGTACCTTGGTTGCGGGCACATTCCCAGTGGGAGGTGTGCAGAAAGTGGCTGATCAATGTGATATTTCTCTCTCATCGATGTTTCTAACGCTCTATCCCTCTCCCTTCCTCTCTGTAAAAAATCGATAAAATATATTAAAAGAAAAAAAGAATCACCTTTCTTAGCATTGTAAAAAGGAAAGGTCCCAACATTGCAATAGCTGTGGCAAATGGTGGAATTTTTCAGTGATCACCCCAGTGATCTTGGGTCCCGTAGCCAGAGTTTGCCCTTGAGGATTTGGAAGAGTTGGAAACTTGTTACAGTCTCCACCAGCTGTTCCTATTGTTATTAATTCCTATTATTAATTGTTATTAACTATATGATTTGGGGGATGTTACATAATTTTCTGAGCCTTGTTTCCTTATTTAAAAAAGAAATATAGATTAAAGCAAAGCAACAACAGCCAGGCCAGTGTGGCTTAGTGGTTGAGCATAGAGTCATGAACCAAGTGATCATTGGTTTGATTCCTGGTCAGGGACAGGCCTGGGTTGTGGGTGATCCCCAGTAGGGGGCATGCAGAAGACAGACAATTGATGTTCCTATCTCTCTATTTCTTTCCCTTCCTCTCTCTTTCTAAAAAATAAAGATAAAAATAAATCAATTAACAAAACAAAAAGAATTGCCTTTCTTTGCTGAGGTGGTTCTGGTGAATTGCCTTCAACAAGTCATCTGTTAACAAGGAAGGCTTTACCAACAAGAATTAAGAGGCACAGTATCCTCTTCCATTTCCTACTGTTCAGTACCAAAGAAATAAACCTGATTGTAGAGAAGAAAATTCTGAAATGTTCCAAATTACAATTACAGTGCCCAGAGAGTGAGATAAAGAGAGAAGAGTTAGCCTGTTAATAGCTGTGGACCAGTTCTGACAAAAGACTGCTATTTCTGTACATCTGATGGAACTTTGGATTAAATTCCAGGTGGCTATTTCCACAGATAATTTTAGTCAGGCACCATCGATCCCCAGGAGCCTCCACTTCTTGCCTAAATGGGGGCTTTCCACACTAATGCCCACCATCAAGCCACAGGAGTGCGATGCACCCATCCCAGAGCTGCCCGTGTCACCTCCTCCCACCCCTTTCCTACAGCTAATGTACATTCTTTCAGATGGTGTGCATCTTTCTTCCCCCTTCCCCGTACTGGAGGTATAAAGTGCTTACAAACTCGGAGGCGATGGACATGTCCT
>PVJC01047180.1:0-13008 GCA_004026665.1 Murina feae
CAGCGTTTGTTGTGGACACGTTACATTTCCCTGAAATAAACCCCTGCGTGTATAGAGGTGGTCATATAATACCCGTGCTTTCCGGAAAGTTGTGAGGAAATTACGTCCTTTGTTGCAAGGAAGCACATACCTGTTCTGCGGTCCACACCACACTGTGCGTTTGGGTGGAGTTTTGCCAGGTCCATCAGTGAATGGTGGGAATAGAGAGTCTTTCAGAGGAGGGCCTGGTGCCATCCCAACGCCGACCAGGCTCTGCTGAAGCCTCTTCCTTCCTCCAATGAGTAGCTCTTTCTGAAGCTGAAGGAGATGAGGCCATAAGCCAGCAACATCCTAGGGTCCTGGGCTGGGAAGTCTGGCACCCAGCCCACACCGCACACCCTCTTGTCCTGGGCCCCCAAGGGGGGCATCACCATGAAAACCTCAGATGGGCTGAGGGGCCAGTGGAGAGCAGAGGCCCTGAGCACTGCTCCCTGGAAGCATGTCCTAGTCCCTCTGAAACTAAGATGAGTAACTGCTCCCCCTGAGGTTGCTCCCCTGACTGATTATTTCACAATCTAGAAGCAGGAACTTAGAATATAGAGGCTGGTCACTGGGTCACAGCCTTGCACCCCTTCCTAGGCGCTTCCTCTTATATCACACAGCTGGGGCCTCACTCCTCTCACACTTGGACACAGCAGGCCCCTCAGGCCTCCAGGATGCCTGTCCCTGCCTCCTGGCCCCGCCCTCCTCCCTGCCTGCTGCTGACTCTACTGCTGGGCCTCCCAGGTGAGCACTCCTTGGGGTAGAATATTCTCTCCCGGCCCCTGGACTTCTTTTTGCCCCTGAAGTTTCAGGGGCTCCAGGGAAACACGGGTGTGTCACCCAGGGCTGCACACAAGGCCAAGGACAGGGCTGTATCTGAGCCCATGAAGTCGGGGGTCTGAGTGGTTTCTCTGTGGGTCCATCACCAGCAGCTGGTTACCTGAGGCAACAGAACAGATGATGTTTCCTGGCCAGCATTTCTCAGTGGTTGAGCATCGAAATATGAACCAAGAGATCATAGTTCAATTCCCAGTCGGGGCACATGCTGGGCTGCGGCCTCTATCCCCAGTGTGGGGCATGCAGAAAGCAGCTGATCAACGGTTCTCTCTCATCATTGATGTTTCTCTCTCTCCCTGTCTCTCTGAAATCAATAAAAAAAATATTTTTTTTTTTTAAAAATGATGCTTCAAACTACAATAGCGACAACTTTATGTGTATTAACTCGTGTCACACTCAAATGTCCCTCTGTGAGAGCCGTGACTATTATCCTGGACTTGCAGATGGGGATTCTGAGACAGAGAGAGTAACTTGTCTGTATCATCATCTAATTCAGTAGAGCAGCCAAGATTCAAGTCTGGGCCACCAGCTTTCAGACCTTTTTTAAATTTTTTTAATACAGTTGTATTGATTTTAGAGAGGAAGGGAGAGGGAGAGAGAAAGATAGAAACATCAATGTTGAGAGAGAATCATTGATCTTCTGCCTCCTGAATGACCCCTACTGGGGATGAGCCCACAACCCAGGCATGTGCCCTTGACCAGAACCAAACCCGGGACCCTTCAGTCTGTAGGCGGACACTCTATCCACTAAACCAAACCAGCGAGGGCCATGAGCTCATTCTTTTAACCATATTATGCTGCTTGGCTTGGCAACAAAGCCTGTTAGCAGAAAAAGCAAAAAAATCCAGAGAAGTAAACTGAAAATAGTCATCTACTATTGAGACGTTCAGAGACACTGAGTTCAAATTCCACTATTTGTACTTGCAAATGTTTCATAATTATATGTTGCATGTTTCTAATGTGCCAGATGTTTTACTGAGCTTTTAATATGTGTCATAATTTCATCAATCCTCAAAACAATCTGTGTCCTGTCATGCGAGGCCACACTTCCATATATACTTGTGATGCATGTACCTATGTGTGTGGGGTGTGTGCGTGTAGTTGGTGTGAGGGAGTGCATACACACACACATGCACACACACACAATTTTAGAAAAGCCTTTCCCTTTTGTTCTCTTCCATCCTTTTCAGTGACTACAGGAAACGCACATGTACAGACGTTTAGTTCTCTCTTTCTTCAGACACCCTCCCTCCTTTCTACTTCTCCAAACTCACCCCACCCCCTCCACCAAACTCTCAAGATAAGCAAGCTTCTCTCTTGGTAAAATGAGCAGAACTCTCCATCAATAAGTGAATGGATTAAAAAGATGTAGTGCAGGTATACCATGAAATATCATCTATACTAATAAAATAATAAAAGAATTTAAGCTAATTAGACCGGAGGTATTCCGGAAGACCATCTGGACATCCTTCCTGACAAAACCAGCAGGGTGAAGCTGCCCTTCAGCGGTCCCAGCACCAGCGCCTGCGGCTGGCTGCAGCCCAGGACATGGAGAAGCCACCCGCTCTGCAGTCCCGGGCCACAGGCAGCCAGAGAAGCAACCCGCCCCGTTGTCCTGGGGGAGACGGAGAAGCCGCCGGCCTGAGGTACGGGCACCAGCGCCTGAGGCTGGCTGCGGCCCAGGAGATGAAGAAGCTGCCTGCGCCACGGTCCCCGGCCACAGCCAGCTAGAGTAGCTGCCCACACCGCATCCCTAGGAAAGACAGAGTAGCCGCCTGCTTTCAGTCCAGGAGCCAGCGCCTGAGGCTGGCTGCAGCCTGGGAGATGGAGAAGCCGCCTAACCTGTGGTCCTGGGCCACAGCACAGCCATAGAAGCCACCCGCCTTGCAGGCCTGGGCACCTGTGGCTGCAGCCAGGGCAAAGCCACCTGCCCCCCATCCCCTGCGGCTACAGCAGGCCCAAGTGAAGCTGGCCTGGGTCCCGGGTGCCTGTGGCCAGCCAGAGGGAAGGAAGCCTTGGGTTCTGAGTGCCTGCAGCTGTCTGGAGGAGGGAATCCTGGGTCCTGGGTGCAGTGCCAAGCAGAGGTGATTAGGGGTGATCAAGTCAGCAGGCAAGCAGTTAGGAGCCAGTGGTCCCGGATTGTGAGAGGGATGTCTGGCCTAAACCGGCAGTGAGACATCCCCCGAGGGGCCTCAGATTGGAGAGGGTGCAGGCCCGGTTGAGGGACACTCCCCCATGCATGAATTTTGTGCACTAGGCCACCAGTTTAGTGATAAAAAAGAATAAAATCTTGCAACTTGCAACAACATAGATGGACATAGATGCTATTACCCTAAGTGAAATGAGTCAGAAAGAGAAAGACAAATGCCATCTGATTTGCATTGTGGAATCTCAAAAAAACAAAAGAGAAGGAAACACACATGCATAGAGAAGAGCTGAGTTGCCAAAGGGGAAGTGTGGGGGGATGGGCGGGGGAAATAAGTAGAATTCTGCTCATTGCTGTCCTGGAGTTTCTCTTCCATGCTGGGTCAGGATGAGGAGGAAACAATAGAATGAATGACTCCGAGAATGCGGCTGGGTGCTCCATACGTACACATGTGCCTGTACCCACATCTGTATTCTCTAATATCAGCTGAAAACTCAAGGCCTCGGGAAATCTACTGAGCTATAATTTCCTAATTTTCTGAACACTCACTCTTCTCACAGGCCCGTGGCATCTGACCCAGGGACTTAACCATGACTCTCCTCACATGCCTGTGGCCCCACATCCACCCCATGAGATTCCTGCTGCTTCTGTCACTGGGTGTGGAGGAGGCTGGGAGCGGGAGGTAGTTTGTGGTTTGCTTCTCCTGGGCTCTTCTGCTTTCTGTATATGCTCAATTTGCGTTTTCTCCCCCAAGGCATATACATGGGAAACTCAGGCTCTGACATAATTTCCACAGAATTACCCACTTAAAACAGACTTCAGGGTCCCAGGGAGGTGTTGCACTCAACAGTTCACATGTCACCAATATACTTACTGGAGACCTACTATGTGCAGGAACCATTATCGGAATAAATGAGACAAAGAAGCTGCCCCCATAGAGCTTCTATCCTAATAGAGAAATGACGGTAAACAGTGGACATAATAAATATGAAAATAATATAGACTATTAGAAAGTGGTAAGTGTTAAGGGGAAAATTAAAGTATTGTTGAATAGGAGCTTTCAGGAACTTGAGATGTATTTTTAAAAGTGTTGTCTGGGTGGGCATCACTGAGAAGGGGAAGTTTGAACAAACATTAAAAGAAGTTGGGAGTGAGCCATGTGCTTCTCATACAGAACCTCCTGATGGGACACAGCACGTGCAAAGGCCCTGAGGCTAGAAGCTTCTTGCTGTGTTCAAAGATTTAGGCTTACTTTGAGGGAAATGTTGCCACTGTAGGATTTTAAAGAAAAAAAGGACATGACCTGGCTTGAGTTTCAAATTATTCTAGCATTTGGTTGAGAATAGTCTACAAGAGGATATAGAAGGAAGCAACTAGAGTACATAAGAGGTCATTGCATTCATGCAAACAAGTGCCTTGCAACGGGGCAGCAGCAAGTAGAGATAGAGGGTTATGATCAGATGTGGGTGCGTGTGGAAGGGCAGATGTTGATGGGAATTGCCTTGAATCTATAGATTGCTGTAGGCAGTACTGACATCTCAACAATATTAAGTCTTTCAATCCATGAGCAAGAAATGTTTTCCTATTTATTTTTGTCTTTAATTTCTTCCAGCAATGCTTAGTACTTTCCAATGTACAAGCCTTTTGCCTCCATCGTTAAATTTACCCCTGCATATATTACACCTCTTGTTGCTATTGATATGGAATTTCTTTTTTGGATTGTACATTACTAGTGTATAGACATGCACTTGAGTTTTGTGTGTTGGTTTTGTATACCACAAATAGGCTGAAATCCTTTATGAGCTCTAATAGAGTTTCGGGGTATGTGGGACCTTTAGAGTTGTTACATATAAAATCATGTCGTGTGGAAACACAGATAGTTTTACTTCTTCCTTTACATTTCCAGTGCCTTTCACTTACTTATTGCTTTTTCTGAAACGTCCAGTATTGTGTTGAACATTTGCGTCAAAAGTTCATATCTTTGTCTTGTTTCGGATATTAGGAGGGAAGCTTTCACACGTTCAACATCAAGTGTGATATTAGCTGTGGGTTTTTCAGGTAAGATCCTGTGGAAAAGCGGCCGCAGGGAAAAGGCAGAGGCAGAGGCCACTTTGGATGGGCTCGGGTTCCCAGTGCCTCCCTCACCACACCCCCTCCCCGCCTCTCGCACCTGCCAAATCTGAGGTGACCCCAGCCCCACATGGCAGCTGCCCCTCTCACTGGCCCTCACTCACTCCAATATCACCTGCCTGGCACCAGCAGAGCACACTGCTCACCATGCCCCCTGCCACCTCCTCACTGGGCCAGCACCCCACATTCCCCTCTTCTCCTCACTGCCACCCCACCCCACACACAGCACCGTGAGCAGCCTGAAGCCAGACGATGAGCACCTTACCACCACCTCCACGGGCTCAAATCCGCTCCGGAGGCTCCCTGGAGGAGGAGGCCTGGATACAGTTCTGTCTCCCCGTGGACATTATTCAAAGAGAACTCTACCTACTTGTTAGGCCATTCAAGGTGTCTGATCATCGACACCCTGTTGGTTTTGTGATCCCTGACACCCAGGAAGGAGCAGAGGCAGCAAGGATGCATGGAAAGGCATTCCCTTTGATCCTGAGAACCCGCAGACCCTGAGGCTAGAGTTTGCCAAAGCCAACACCGAGATGGCCAAGAACAAACTCATGGCTACACTGAGTCCCAGCAGCGCTCGCCTCTCCCAAAGAGCACACTTCATTGCAGGGGCCCATAGGACCTGATGGGGATGCTCTGACTCCCCACTTCCCCAGAGGGCTATCTCACCTGCTGCACCACCCACCCAGCCGCCCCTCACGCCCACGGTCGCTGGGACCCTTCCTCTGATTCCACCCTGCAAGGATGGCCATACCGTCAGCTATGTTAGTGCCTCAGTCTTGTGCCCACAGCTTGAAGCTCCTGCCCCTACACTGGGGAGGAAGCTGCCCCAGCTCCACTGCCTCCAGGCTGCCTGTGCAGAGATGCTGGGTCCTCCAAAGACTGTGGATTCTAAGCCTCACTCAGTGGGCTGCTTCCTGTTTCTTCTCTCTTCTCTTCCTCAGCCCTGTCTGGCCCACAGCCTCACGGGAGGATTTGGGGCCCTTCTCGCCTATGCACCCAGACCCCTCTCCGAGGCCTTACTGGGACCTGGCAAGGCCTGATCTGTGGTCCAGACTTGCTTCTGTAGCTTCACCTGGGAGAAACAAGGCATGAATTAAGGCACTTCAACTTGTGTATATGTGAGTGTACATTTACATTATGTCCCCATGGCAACAGGGCCTGCTCTTTAATGCTTCATCGTTCGCAGTCCTTCTCTCCACACCCCTCCCCTGCTCCTGCCCTGTTTCCCTGAGGCCTGAGCCCTGCGCCCTGCAGCCAGATCCCCCGCCCCACACACTTCCAGACTGACCTCCAGTGACCACCCAACAAAGACAGAGTGTTTCCTTTCGTATTTCAAACCAGGGTCCTCTGCTTCCTCGTTAGATCGGCCAACAACTGTTCAGGGCATCCCTTCTCTGCCCATTTTGCTTACTCCCCACAACGTACCCCATCCCTGCCATTGCTCCTCATTTTTTCCAAACTTGGAAACCAACGAAAAAGTGAGAGTATTTTTGTACTCTGTGTAACAAAATATTTATGCATCGTGAAGAATTTTTCATGTGAAAAAGGAAAGATTTTGTGGACGTTTCCATCTATTTTAATTTGTTGGTTGTATTTATCCTGGAAAATGTTGACTTTTGTCAAATGCATTTACTGCATCAAATGAGAAACTTATGTGGTTTTTTTCTCTTCATTCTGCCAATGTGATATATCACACTGCTTGACTTTCATATGCTGAACCATCCTTATATTTCATGAATAAATCCCAGTTGGTCATAGTATATCATTCTGCTACTTTGCTGTTGAATTTGGTTTGGCTTATGTTTAGTTGAAGATTATGGGATCAATATTTATGGAAGATATTGGTCTATAGTTTTCTTATAGAGCCGTCATCTAGCTTTGATATCCGGATAAGGGTGACGTATAGTGAGTCTCAGAGTGACTCTGAATAAGAAGCCTTTCTCCCATTTTAATTTTTTGTGGGGTTTGAGGAGGATCAGTGTTAGTTCTTAAATGTTTAGTGGAATTCACCAGTGAAGCCAAGCAGACTGGGCTTTTCCTAATTGGTTGATTTTTTATTGTTAATTCAATCTCCTTGCCAGTTACAGGTCTATTCATATTGTTTATTTATTTGTAATTTCTTCTTAATAAGTCATGTGCTTCTAGAAATTGTCCATTTCATCTGGGGTAGCCAACATATTGATGAACAAAAGTTCATAGTACACTTTTTAATCCCATTTTTTATTTCTGTGAAATCATTAATAATGTCCTTTGTTTATTTCTGATTTTAGTTATTTGATCTTCTCTCTGTATTTCTTGTCAATCTAGTTAAACGTTTGTCAATTTTTTTTTTTATCTTTTGAAGAACCACTCTCTGTTTTGTGAAGTTTCAGTTGTTTTTCTACTTCCATTTTATATATCTGTGGACCAATCTTTTTTCTTTCTTTCCCTCTGTCAGATTTGGGTTAATTGCCCCCTACCATTACATTAATGCGTATAGTTAAGAGTTAATTCGCGAACTCTTCTCTTTTTAAATATATGCTCTTACCACTCTAAATTTCCCTCCAGCACTTTCACTGCATCTCAGACCTTTTGCTATGTTGTGTTTACATTTTCATTTGCTTTAGTATTTTCTCTACTTTCCCTTGTGATTTCTGCTTTGAACTATTGATTGTGAAAGAATGTTGTTTGATTTCTTTGTATTTGTGATCATTTCATTTCTCCTTCTTGTTACTGATTTCTAGTTTCATTTGCAACCTCGTTTCCCAGGGCACTGCTAGAATAGTCCTTCTTCCACATTTCAGTAACCCGTGCTGACCTTCAACCTGCGCGACAAAGCCGCAGCCATAGGCTTCTGCCGTGGCAATGACTTCTCTAATAGTCAAGAAGCATGCGTGTGTCACACAGAACAGTGGCCCCCAAAAAAGGTCTATGAGTAATACCCAGACCCTGTGAATGTATTACTTTATATGACAAAAGAGATCTAGGAGAAGTGATGAACTTAAGACTCTTGATCTTGAAAGATTATACTAGACTAAGGGCCCAGTGCATGAACTTGTGCACCTTGAAAGGAACTGTGGGCCACGAGGCTGCGATGGGCACAGGGGCGGGTCTCACCCATCCTCTGCACTCCTGCCCGGCCCCTCCCACTGTGGACCCCACCCCGTCTCCCTGCAACCCCACTCCCACTGCCGCCACTCACACCTGCTGACAGCACAGAGCGATTTGGTGGAGCTATTTGAGCCAGCACCAACAGCAGGTGTGTGCAGTGGCTGCTTCCCCGATCACCCCTCAGGAGCAGGGGGGATGGAGAAGCCCTCAGAAGGTATAGGAGCCAGCATCCACTGCTCGCATCTGCTGACGGCACCGAGCGATCCAGGCACCAGCTGCAGGTGGGAGTGGCGAGTGGCAGCTCCAGCACCAACAGCGGGTGCAAGGGGCTAACGCCAGCAGCAGGTGTGAGCACTGGGCAGACCTGCAGCACACAGGAGCAAAGCATCTTCAGTAACCACCAGAGGCTCGCCCCGCTGACAGTGATCTGCATCCCGCCTTGGTCTGGCAGCCCTGCTCACCTGCTCTACCATCCTGCCGAGGCCAATGCCTGCCATGTTCCAACTCTGCCACCTTCTGCTGACACCTGCCGTGCTCTACACGCACCCCCTGGTGGTCATTACACGTCATAGCGACTGGTTGTTCGGTTGTTCAGTTGTTCTGCCATTTGGTCTATTTGCATAGTAGCCTTTTACTATATAGGGCATTCCAGGTGGGCCCAGTATAACCACAGGAGTCCTTATATAATAGGTGGCAGAAAGTCTAAGTTAGAGAAGGACAAGTGACAACAGGAGCAAGAATTAGGAGTGACAAGAAGACGAGAACCATGAGCAAAGGAATGTGGCAACTCTACACTTTGGAGAAACACAGGAAGGGCTTCCAGATAACACGCCACTGAGCTAAAACCCACAAATTGACCCAATTACATGAAGATGGAACTTCTGACTCCAGGACTATAACATAGTCAAGTGCTGTTGTTTTAAGACACTTAGATTTTTTTAATTTGTAAAGCAGCATTACTAAACTAACAGAATGTAGTTATGCATAAGAGAGAAAAAACTGTTACTTCTTATTTGAATGACATGTTCACTGTGCGTTGGGGGCTCTGCACATCACTGTCACTTACGTGCCCAGGCTGATGAAGTTGACCCCATCATGACATGTGTCTCCGAGAAAGCGGAAGTTGATCCATACAGCTTCTTGCAGTTAAGTGCATATCCCACAAACCACAGCCACTCTCTCTGCTCACAAATTCATGACCTGAAGCCGTGCCAGGGTCCCACGCAATGGAGAGCTGCAGAAGTGTGACTCCCCCCGAGGCCAGAAGGTGGGCAGCCAGGAAACTTGGGGAACCATGACACTTCCAGAGAGGGCTCAGGGCTCAAACCCACTCTTTGCCACTTCACTGAACCTCTCTGGGCCTCAGTGTCCTCATTGCAATAGGCTCACATTAGAGGCTGGTTGTGAGGGCTACATGTATGACACATGCAATGTGCTGGGCTCCAGGCCCGCTCAGGGTGTGCACTCGGTCCATGAAAGCTGTTGCTGATAAATACTGACCGAGCGCACAGGCTCCCACATGCTGAATAAATAACTGCCCTGTGCTTCCCTCCAGGAGGGGCAGGTGAGGAGCTGCAGGTGATTCAGCCTCAGACGTCAGTGTCCGTCGCAGCTGGAGAGACGGCCACTCTGAGCTGCACCGTGACCTCCCTGCTCCCCGTGGGGTCCATCATGTGGTTCAGAGGGACAGGGCCAGACCGGGAGTTAATCTACAGTTTCAAAGGAGGGCACGTCCCCCGAGTAACAACTGTTGCAGACCCTATAAGGAGAGACAACTTGGACTTTTCCATCCGCATCAGTGACGTCACCCCAGCAGACACAGGGACCTACTACTGTGTGAAGTTCCGGAGAGGAGGTAACGACACGGAGCTCAAGTCTGGAGCAGGAACGCGACTCAGCGTGAGTGGTGAGTACAGGGGGATCCTTGGTCCCTCATGTGTGACAACAAGTTACGACTTCCATCTTTGACAACAACTAAGAGTCAGGTGCAGAGGGGGTGCTTATAGTTCTGCTCTGATTCATGGTCTGATTTCGCCCTGTCTGCAGATCAGGGAAGCTGAGGCCTGGAGATGTCATGCTATTGGCTCAGGCCCCACGGCTGGTCAATGGTGGGAAAAGTCTGAAACTCCCATTTGTCTGGTTCCCCAGCCCTGGCCTTTCAGTCCTGTCAGCCACTTGGTTGCAGGGATGAGGAACTGAAGGGCTGAGGGACTTGCCCATCACAAGGCCAGACCTCACCAGCCTCCAGGGAGTGCTCCCCTCAATGGGGCAGAGACTCCTCCTTAGTGACACCCACTGGGCACCTGCTCTGAGCCTTGCTCTGGGCTGGGTGCTGAGGCAGCTGCAGAACAAAGCAGGCAAAGGCTCTTCCCCTCAAAGCTTCGTTCCCTTCCCTTCAGTGGGAGAAACTCACCAGGGCAGGGAGTAGAGAAGGTGCTGCTTTATCGCAGCCTCAGAAACATCACAGGAGAAGGAAATCCTGAGGCCCAGACTCACTGTTCACTCTGACAGCCCCGCTGGGAGGAGATGCCCAGAAGTGGAAAGGTAAGTTACCGATTTCAAACATTTTGTGTGTTCTAATGCCACACCCGAGTTGCCTCCTGTGCCTTGGGAGTTAGGAGAGTGCAACATGATGCCTAACGCCAGGGTTCCTCCTCCAGGTCCTGAGCCAGAGCCTTTCCTTCCACCTCTCAGTCCTCCTATGCTTGTCCCTGCTGCTATCTCTAGGCATCAGAGTTGTGGTGAACAGGAAGAACAGGTGAGGGGAGTCTCCGGCATGTTGTCTGGACCACTTTGGGTTTGCATTTTAGTTTCTGTCCATATTTGAGACCCAGACCATGGCTGTTTATTACTTCCTACAGCTCTCAGCGTGCCTGACCCAGCACACCTGCTAAGTACTAAGGCTAGAAATGGATTTTTGCAGCGGTTCTCAACCTGTGGGTCACGACCCCTTTGGCGATCGAAAGACCCTTCCACAGAGGTCGCCTAAGACCATCCTGCATATCAGATATTTACATTACGGTTCATAACAGTAGCAACATTACAGTTATGAAGTGGCAACGAAAATAATTTTATGGTTGGGTTACAACATGAGGAACTGTACTTAAAGGGCCAGAAGGTTGAGAACCATTGGATTTTTGACTTGTCTAAGTTGATGAGCTGGAGAAAAGTACAAGATGCCTATGTGGCCCTCTGCATTGGGATGCCACCACCTCTCCCAGCGTCTGATGGTTCAGGCCACTGCAGACCTGGCCAATGGGCTTGGCTTGAGGACATATAACATTTTCGCCATTTTTATGGTACTGGGATGTTTTACAATATTTCTAGGCGAATGAACCTCTCCTCCGTCAGGATAGCATAATCCACATATGTTAATGCAGATTTATGCTGTATGGTTGGTTTCAATGGTGGGAGAAATGTTCTGAGTTCTCAGACTTTTCAGTTCTTTTTGTCTTTTAGAACTCTAAATTCCCTCCCCACCATTTCCTTTTCTTTTTAACACTTTTTTGCCACAAAGCACTTTTCCTCCTTTTTTTTCCCCTTTCCCACAGAAGGAATAAATTTTAAAGTGTGCCTGGTCCTTCCATCTCATCTGTCCTTTCAAAATGTCCCTGCCCTGCCCAGCCTTGTTTGCTCAGTGGTTGAGTGTCAACCTATAAACCAGGAGGTCATGCTTAGATTCCTGGTCAGGTTACAGGACCGTATTGCAGGCTCGATCCCCAGTGGGCGGTGTACAGGAGGTAGCCAATCAATGATTCTCTCTCATTATAGGTGTTTCTGTCTCTCTCTCTTGCTCTCCCTTCTTCTCTAAAATAAATATATTGAAATCCTGTATAATAAAAGCATAGTATGCAAATTGTCCCCTCAACCAGGAGTTTGACCAGGTGGTGGGGCCGCCAAGGGAAGGGAAGGAGTACCTGGCTGGCAACCAGCAGCCACTAGGGACCCTGCCAGTGCACAAATTTAATGCACTGGGCCTCTATATAATAAAAAGGCGATATGCTAATTAGACCAGACATCTTCCAGACCACCTTCTGGATGTCCTTCCTGACAAAGCTGCACCTGGGCAAAACTATCCATGGGCCTGGGCCCCTGCAGCTGGCCCAGACAAGCATCTGCTGTACCAGGTGCCTAAGGCCAGCCGGAGGAGGGAAGCCTGGGTCCTGGGTGCAGGGGCTGAGGCAGAGGCTGTTAGGGGCTCTTAGGCCAGCAGGGGAGCAGTTAGGGGCAATCAGGTCAGCAGGAAGAGGTGGTTATGGGTGATCAGGCAGGCAGGCAGAGGTGGTTAGAGGCGATCAGTCAGGCAGACAGATGAGCAGTTAGGAGCCAGAGGTCCCAAATTGTGAGAGGGATGTCTGACTGCCAGATTAGTCCCGATCCCTGAGGGGAGTCGGACATCCCTGAGGGGTCCTGGATTGGAGAGAGTGCAGGCAAGGCTGAGGGAACTCCACACACACACACCCATGCACAAATTTCATGCACTAAGCCTCTAGTATATATAAAATAAAATGACCCTGCCTCCTTGTAGGAGTTTCCTATGACCACTGAAATAAATTATCACACATTTAGTGCCTTAAAACAACACAAGTTTGTTGTCTTACATCTCCAGAGGTCAGAGGTTTACAATGGGTTGGCAGGACTGGGTTCCTTCTGGCTTGAGCAGAGAATCCATTTCCTCACCTTTTCCAGCTTCCAGAGGCGGCCCACACTCTGGGCTGAGGGCCACATCACTCTGAGCTCTGCTCAGTCATCACAGCTCCTTCTCTGACTCTCCTCACTGC
>PVJC01047181.1:0-12990 GCA_004026665.1 Murina feae
GAGGGGAGGGGTTGGGTAGGAGGGAGGGGTCTTTGGAATGTATGGAGCTTCCCCTGGGCATTGAGGGCGCCAGGGGCTATGGATAAGCAAACAGTTTCAGGATAATCCATTTTATGGTCAGGGCTTAAGGTCAGGGACCTGGGGTGGGGAATGATCTATGACTCCCTTGGCCAGGTGAATGCTTGGACAGCTTGGACACTTTTATTCACCTTGAGAGATGAAATGATCCTATTCCGTAGAAGTTCCTGGAGAAAGACCATTAAATGAATAACGAGAGATCCCTAATGCTTCCCTGGGGAAAGAAAGATCGCCTCAGGTGGGTGAAAAGCAACCTCAGGACAGATCTTGAGAAGGGACCTTTTTTTAATACAGTGTGTCCTGATGTTTCTTTCAATAGAAACTTTGCAGCCGTGTAATTTTCATTTCATGACATTAAGCTTAAACTGATTCTTTAAAATAAAATTAAAATCACACTTTTAAAGGTTTGCAAAAATAGAGACAAATACACACACACACACACACACACACACACACACCAAGGTGGACATTCTTTTCCATTCTTAAATTATGCAACTTTTGTTTTGGTGTGGTGTGTTTTGTGTGTGTGGTTTTTTTTTCCGTCAGTAGCCCTTGAGGACTTTGTCACTGGTAGGCGTGGCATTAGGGAGGAGAGGAAATAGAGAAAACTCCCATCCTTAGGTGGTTCAAATTCTCAGTAGAGATCCAAGAGAATATAGAGACAGGTACCTGATATTAACTACAAAAATATGCAAGGAGAAAAAAAGGTAAGATAGAGACAGAAGAGGGAAAGGCAAGTAGAAATTAACGTGCAACGTCAGCTGTCAACAGCCATCGTCAAGGCCACACTAGTCCAAATACAATCCACCTTTGCCACTCTGGATCCTTGTCATGTCCCCTGACTGTGGCAGTTCACCAAGTCGAGAACTTTCTGTACACTGGGACAACTGTTTCCTTTGTGTCCCGGTCCTTGAGGAACTGGCCGTTTCAATCTTTTATTTTAATTAACAGTGCCTTCAGTAAATTAAGGTGTTACATCTTCCCAATACCATTTACATGTTAGTAGCACTTCTCTGCGTCCTCATTAATTTTTGTTGTTGCAGAGTGTCTTCATTTGCCTTCTCTCAGAAGCTGGCCCTGAGACGAGGGGTCAAGGGCACACAGTTATTTTGGAGTTGATACCAGGAAAGCGTGGAGGAGTAGAGAAGTGGAAGCTCGTGTCCCCTGAAGTTGAGGGGACAGATGATGGCGTTGGTATTTGCTGCAGAGAGGGAAGGTCATTTGGAAGGAAATAATTGATTTCAGACTGACCCCACTTACACAAATAACCCTCTGCCTATAACTTTCTTTGGGCCGAACACAAAATGTGAATATTAGGTTGCAGCCTATGGTTGCATAATAACATCCCCTGTTGTCATATGTTTACATGTTCAAAATTTCCACTTTAAAGATGATATAACATTTGTTCCTGCATTTGCATTTCCTCTGATATTTCTTGAATGATCAGGATAGATATGGAAATGAATTTGAACATTGTTAGAACAGACGTGTGTGTGTGAATGTTTACAGTGCTAGACGTACGTTTAGAATGCAGAGGAACGTGGTTAACGGAAGAACCATCAGAGCAGGGCCCACAATGGGGAACATCTTACTTAGGTTGTGAAGTTCAAATGGATGAATATGAAGCAGTGAGGGGTGCCAGGCAGGAGGCGGGACCTGGGGGAGGCACTCGGGCATGACGATCGTTAGACCAAGAACATAAATCGTTCATGTGACACCCCTCCTCCTGCTGGATCTTTTGACTGTTGCCCTCTGTTGTTTCAACAAACCTCTGTGCTTCCCCTTTTTTGTTTCCTTGGACTGTTCCTTAAATATGAACAGCTGAAACTGAAATGACCTGATCACAAGAAAGGCTCATGTATCAGGAGCTGTCCTAAGTCTGGAGCGTGGATGATGAAATTTCTGCAGAATGAATCAGTGGCCTCAACCCAAGGCAGAACCTGCAGAGTTCTGTTCCTTCCTTTCCTTGCTACCTGTTTAGGCTTCCGGCCTTTTCCTTGCAAGCATCTGCGGCGTGGTTCTGAGGCCGGTTCTGTTCACCAGCGTGGCGAACGTGCGGGCTCATGATGCTAAACAGAGCGGAACACCATTGTAACAGGATTCTAACTGCTTCTTTCTCAAAGAAGAAAAGTCCCTCAAGAAACTAGAAAGCAAGTGGCTGCCTTTCATTTAAAACTGTTAAATGGCTTTCAGAACTAGCTTAGTTATTTATATTTTCTATTCCTAAAGCATTTTAACCAGTATTTTTGTGAAATAAGTTTCAAGGTTTTCTTTCTACTCATCATATCTTCAAATTAAAAGATGCTTGACAAGAGAAACAAAAAAGCCTCCTAAACTCTTTATAAATTGTTTTTATGCAAATACGGAAAAACACTTTGAAGCAAATTACTTTTTAAAATTATACAACAAACCAGGTACAAAAAAAAGTTGTCAGTACATATGTAGAGTGGCGTAAGAATTTGAAGCAAAATCATAACAAACCTATTTGAACTTTAACCTAGTCAAACACTGGGAAGGGGGGAACCCTATATTTACCTATATAGTTACTTAAGACTCAATACTTTATTTAGTTTATTAGTCATGTCACAGACATAAAGAAATAAATTAGGTAAATAATCCTGATTCACACACTTCCTGGCTTTTATACTCAATAACTTTGTTCATTTCTTGTTTTCAGCTTCTCTTGAAGTCACCATCGCTTCCGATGAAATTGCTTCAGACTATTTCCTAAATGAAATTACGTAACTCCTCTTACTCCTTTGATTTTTCTTTTTTTTTTTTTTCTTAAGTAATTATTTCTTTTCAAAGTAGAGTAAGAAAATGTAACATAGGACATCTCTCCATCTGGTCCTCACTCAAATCGAGTTATTTTAAGTGAAGGTTGGAGTATTCTAAGTCTCTCTCCCTTATTTTACTTAAATGAAGTCTTTGAGCCAGAGACTCATTTCTGGCTACCTGACCTACCCTGCAGCAGCCTGTGTCCTGTACATGTCCGACCAATCAGAATGACACCATTTAGGGTCCTTATCATTGTTGCCACCATCTGATAACCAATTCTTAGTGAGACCTTAGCGGTTGTTGATGACTTGATGCAATCAACTGCATTTGGAATCAGAGGACATTCTTGTACTCCTGCTCCCTCCCTTGCTGGGTTATCCAACCCTCCGTTTCAGCAGCATTGTATTCTAGGTGGTAGGAGTACAAAACTAATGGAGAAAGGCCTGGTCAGTGCTCACAGGTGCCTTGTCAATAGTGGATGAAACAAAAAGATCTTTTCAAGCCCAGCCGGCGTGGCCCAGTGGTTGAGTGTGGAACTATGAATCCCAAGAGGTCGTAGTTAGGTCAGGGCACATGCCCAGGTTTCGGGCTTGATCCCCAGTGTGCAGTGTGCAGGAGGCAGCCAATCAGTGATTCTCACTCATTGATTTTTCTGTCTCTTCCTCCCTCTTCCTTGCTCTCTGAAATCAATAAAAATATATGAATATTGAAAAAATATATTTAAAAAAATAAATAAACTTTTTTTTTAAGATAATTTTAAGCCCTGGAGGGGTGGCTCAGTTGGTTGGAGCGTCGTCCCATACACCAAAAGCTTGCAGGTTTGATTTCTGGTCAGGGCACATACCTAGGTTGCAGTTCCATCCCCGGTCGGGGTGCGTATGGAAGGCAGCTGATTGATGTTTCTCTCTTTGTGTCTTTCTCCCCCTCCCTCTAAAATCAACAAACATATCCCCAGGTGAGGTTTAAAAAAAGATCATTTCAATACAGGTTGATATGTAAGGACATATTCTACAGGGAGAGAATGGAAAGCTAATTGTCTTTTAGGATTTTTCTCTTTTTTCAAAAAATGTTAAGTTTTGGCAAATATCTCTCAAGAAAGACATGTTCCCCTCTTATTAGAACTGGAACGTCTTCTTACCTTTTCTCATTAAACCTTATTTGTCCTATTTAATGATAACACGGAGAGGTAATTAGGGGAAAAAAACACTCACTAACAACCTTAGAGAGTTTACTGCTGATTTCGGAAAGATTTGCAAGCGCTGTGTTAATGAAGTGTCTGCTCTATTGGGTGGGGGAGAAGATCTGATCTAACCATTGAAAACGAGTGAGGGAGCCCAGCCAGCATGGCCCAGTGGTTGAGTGTCCACCCATGAACCAGGAGGTCACAGTTCAAATCCCCGTCAGGGCACATACCCAAGTTGCAGTGCGGGTGGGCAGGAGGCAGCTGATAAATGATTCTCATCATAGATGTTTCTATCCCTCTCTCCCCTTCTCCCTCTCCCTTCCTCTCTCTGAAATCAATAAAAACATATTTAAAAGAAAATAAGGGAGGGAGTACCATGTCCCAATCATGTTTACAGGTGAGGAAATGGAGAACTTATGTATATGCATGTAAGTTCTTTGGTTAATCTCTTCCCACACCCCCCTTCCTGCTGAGATGCGTCAGCCTGCTGCATGCTTCCATGTCTCTAGATCTGTTTTGTTTGTTCTTCAGTTTATTTTGTTCATTAGATTCCACCTGTGAGTGAGATCATGTGACATTTATCTTTCTCTGTCCAGCTTGTGTTGCTTATTAGCATAACAGTGCTCCTTCAGTAGAATACTCACTGTGAACTGCATTTTGTGGCCACTTGACGAGTTATTTGAGAGAGACAGTGTTTATCTGAAGCGATGAGATGCACAAAACTAAAAAGTCTGAATTAATATGAAGTATGCAGGGTGACGTGGGTCCTCTGGGGTAACACAATGAATGAGTCGTCGTGTACTGGTAGGAACTAATGAATAATCACCATAATCAGAATAGTAGCTGGGTTGAGTGAGGATAACTGACCCAAACTGTGCCTTTGATCTTAATCTCAGGGACAAAGAAGAGAGAAAAGCAGCCCTAGGGAAGCAGCTTTCCAAAGAAAAGATTGAGGAAGAGGCTAAGCTAGGAAAGTTGTTGCAGTGCATTGACCCCAAAAGGCAGTGGGATATGTATCTTGTGAACCCTCTATTTCCAAGTCTCACCCCTATAGAGCCTGACTATAATGGAACTGTTCTAAAATTCCTATCGAAATCTATTTAGGTTAAAAAAAATAATAATAAGTCTAGCCAGACTGGTGTGGCTCAGTGGTTGAGCGTTGACCTATGAACCAGGAGGTCAATGTTCGATTCCCAGTCAAGGCACATGCCTGTGTTTCGGGCTCAATCCCTTCCTCTCTGAAATCAATTTTTTTTTAAAAAAATTTTTTAAGAGTATATAGAGAAAAAAATAATCTCCACAGGCACATTATTATAATATTTATTAAACTGTCCTGGATGTGATTCGGGGGGTTCGGCTGTCAGAACTAGCATAAGAGTCTCTGTAATGACTCTTCCTTCAAAGCTGAGAAACTGGATTCCAACCAGAAATCCCCAGCAGAAGGGTGTGTTTGTTGCTCCTCATGTCTTGGCTCTCAGGATCCTATAAGAACTTGCCCACTTGTCATCCTGTTCAATATAGAGACTTGGATAGACCAGCCTGTCTAGGTGCCTCTGATTTCTACAGATCTCAGACACTGTAAATTTGAGTCACCATTCCTCATCTTCTTTCAACCTAATTCTTCTTTGGACACTATGACCAGTCATTTCATCTCTACTCCTTGCCTAACTGATTAAATGCTCACAACACAGAGAACAAACACCTGGGCAAAGCCCTGGTGGACTCCTATCCGTGCATGTAGGTCGCTGCTAATACAGAGGAGGTGAATGTCTGCAATACCTCCGCATCATGAGAAAATAGCCTAAAAACAGGGAGAGCCACAGAGTGTGTTATCTGGTGTGAGTCCCTCCTTTTCCAGTCACTGCCAGGCGGAATGTCAGCATACCTATCTTCCTTTCCAAGGGAACATGTGCTGACGAGGAAAACGAGCAAGATGTGGCTTCCTAGAAATAGACAAAGTTAATCCTCCCACCATACAGTTGGAAAGAGTATGACGATATTAATCTCATGTGTGCGTTTTTCAGTGCCCTCTGGTTAATGCCTTCATTTCCCCAATGAGCCAAGTAATAACAAGTCCAGTTGTTGTCAAGCTTCCAAGTTGCAACCAAAGCCATCCACAGTTGGAGGGTCTTTTGGAAAGTTCACACCCAGAAACAGGCTTTCGGAAAGTGGGTGTTGAGTTCCATGGAGCCTACAGACAGGTCGAGTGCTGTCCCCCAAGATGCACCAAATGCTAGGAGTATATTTGGGCTGTAAATCCTATCCAGAGGGATTAGAGCGAAATTTTCACAGTCTCTTCACCCAGAATTCTGCGGAAAAAGAGAACTGGACAAGCGCACATTCTCTGTTTGTGTTGCGGGTTTGGAGGACTTCTGTTATTTTCGTTTTTGTTTCTGTTTAGACTGGTGGCGCTGGGAACCTCTTGTGAGTTCAGCTATCCGTCAAGCTTTGGGCTGCAACGCGCTGAGTCAGGCCCTCTTCCCCAACATGTTCAGTTCCTCAGACGAGGTACATCCTGTGCATGTAAACACTGAACCCTGTGAGGAAAGGGAAGGGATCTGGTGCTTCACCGCAGAGACGATTGGGTAAATGGCCACTATGCAAGGCTACCAGGCGGAATGTTCAGAGGCCAGTGCCCCCTCCTTTCTCCTCTCCCTGTCCCTCGCTGCCCTACCTTCTGACAAGGATCCTGGGGGGAATTTAGGCTACAACACACGTGGTCAGGGAAACCTCAGTGCCTTGTTTAATATTCTAAACAGCTCAAGTGTGTCGAAGAGATAGGAGCTCTCCAAGTCACATAGTTGACCCTGGTTTGACCATCTTTTGGAAGGCTATGTGAAACCCTCCCATGAACTTTACTTTTAAAATTCAACTTGGAGCCCAGCTGGTATGGCTTAGTGGTTGAGTGTTGACCTATGAACCAGTAGGGTAGAGGTTGTTCACAGTTTGATTCCTGGTCAGGGCACATGCCCAGGTTTGCAGGCTCCATCCCCAGTGAGGGGCGTGCAGGAGGCAGCCAATTAATGATTCTCAATTAATGCTTCTCATCATGGATGTCTCTATCACTGTCTCCTTCCTTCCTCTCTGAAATCAATAAAAATGTTTTGTTTTTTTTAAAAAATTCAACTTGGACTGTGGGATGCCTACAATGCAGTGAAGTCAGAGAGGTGGGATTCGAATTCTAAATTCCATCTCTCTCTTACTCACTACGTGGCTTTAGTCAAAGTACTTGACCTTTCAGACTTCCTTTGTCTCAGCGGCAGTGCAATCCAATCCGGTAAATATTTAGGAAGCACCAGAGGCTGTACAAGTCATGAGGGAGCTAGGGCTATGATCAGTATGCACGAGGCCTCACAGGTCAGGCTGGGGAGAGCCACGGGAGTATTGCAAGGAGGCTGCGGAATTCTCAGGGCACAGAGGGGTGGGAGGCAAGTCATCAGAGCACCAGCATGCCGGTGCCTGGAACCTGAGGCAGAGGACTCACGTGGCCTTTTCTCGGCCCTCGGGAGAGACTGTGGATCTCCAGCTGTGGGTGGCCCCAAGCAGCCCAAGGAACCAAACCACACCAATCCATGGGGAACTTCGCCAGGAGCCCTTGCCAAATTTGGAAAAACCAAGGCCTGCATCCCTCCCCTGTAAACCACAGCACTTTCCTTTTTGAGTAGAAGAAAGGAGAAAAGGGACCTGAGAGAGGGAACTTGGCAAGCAAACAGCGGGGATCCCTGGCATGCTCTTCCTTTTGGGGCTTGAGGAGGGAGGCCCAGGAAATCCTCCCTGGAGAGGAAGAGAAGTGGGAGGGCAGCAGATTCTACCGGCAGGCCGGGGCCCTCGGCTTCCCTCTGCCACTGGCCCTGTGGACACTGAGCCACTGCCTCCCTCCTGTTCATGCAGATGGCGCGTAGGCCAGACCCTGCTCGTGCTCCTGAAAACCTTGTCATCCAGCCTCCATCAACTCCCAGCAAAATTCCAAATGGAGCATTGCAGCAGAAGACTTTTCATTCTACTTTATCTAGCTCTTCTAGCAATTGGATCAGTTTGACTTACAGTGAAAGGAGAAGTAAACTTTTGAAAAATATTTTTTTATTAATATCAGAGAGGAAAGGGGGAGGAGAGATAGAAATATCAATGATCATCCACCTCCTACATGCTCCCTACTGGGGATGGAGCCCACAACCTGGGCATATGTCCCGACCAGGAATCAAATCTTGACCCCCTGGTTCATAGGTTGACGCCCAGCCCCTGAGCCACACTGAAGTAAACGTGATTTTGAAAACTGTATTGTGATTAGATAATACTTTGGGTACTACCTAACGTTTGAAGAGAATATCACAAGTAGAAAAGCAAATATTTTTTAAAAAGCACTGAGAAGCAGCAAAAACACAAGCAATTTACTATCTCTTTCAATGTGCTTATTTTATGTAAAGAGGGAGAAGGATTAGGTAAATTCTGTTCTGATCTTAGTGTCAGCTGAGAAGCAGTTGTCAATGTGATCTCAACTCTGTTGGGAAAACAGCTATATAATTATGTGCATATGAGGGCAAGCCATACAAGAGGACTGGACGTTAGGGTATATTATCGAGGAATGGTGTAACTGTCAAGTGATTTACTGTATTGCTGAATTCCCTGCAATGGCATATATTACTTCTGTAATAAGGGGAAAAAGATTCTCATTACAAGGTTTTTTATACAACATCCCTGTGATTGACTAGCAGAGTTGTTTATGCGGCTTTCACCATCTTGGCGAGTCTTTCAAGGGGCACCCGTCGTTGCTGAAATCTGTCTCCTCTTCCCAGGGGTACAAAGAAAGAGGGTGGGGAATAGGAATCATGGGTCAGCTCAGACGGGAAAGGGGACAAAGCACGTCCACGGACAGGAAGCAGCCAACCATATTACCTTTGAAGATGTGTATTAATAAACCAATGAGTGTCTTGAGTTAGAAAATGTAGAATTACTTTGATAAATGAAAATCCATTACACACAATAAAACAATCGGTAAACCGACATGGTGAACAGGGTCTGTGCTTTGTCTCATCACATGAAATAGTAGACGAAAGCCGGTCAGTAACAGGAGAAATTGGGTGAGTAACCCTCACCTGGATGAGCGGTTCCCTTCCGAGAACCTGACCCCTCGCAGTTAACTTACTCTATTGACCAGAAAAAAGCACATTAACTGAAAAATAAATAAATAAATCAACCTCTAAAAAGAAATGTAATCTTCTACGTACGTCTGGTAGCTATATTTTTCTCTCTCTCTCTCTCCCTCTCTCTTATTTTTCTTTTCTTTTCTTTTTTTTTTTTTACTTTGAGCACACAGATTTAACAATTTATTATTATCCAAAGCATAAAACTATCCCTCCAGTGGGGAAGAAACTCAATAAATGTTAATTGAAGAGCAAAATACTGGGTTGAAGAGAAAGAGCTAAGTCAATTTTCTCTCATTGGATAATAGAACAAGAATAAAAGAAAGGACATTGGGTTTAAGAGCCCTTAGGGGAAAACAAATTAAGTTGGTTGGATTGGTCTGACATTTCCCAGAAGTTTGCTTTTGACCTATCAAAAATAAAATAAAATAAAAACGCCATGGTAGGAAAGTGAGCTAAGAAAGCGACGGTTTGTGTGCGTGGCAATGGTGATATCCTTGCAAGGTTGAAAGTAAGGACTTCTGAAGGTCAGGGCAGTACAACAGTGGCCATAAAAGCAGAGTTGGAATAAAACGAAGACAATGCAGTGAAAGGAGATGGCTCTCAAAGATGCCATCAAACGTTACTGCCGGAGGCTAAAAGAGAAAACCCATTTGGATGACAAATGACAGACTGTAACATCTAAAGAGAAATGGGGACATGAAGCAGCCCATGTCCTCGTGCGACTCTCTGGACGCTTCCCGGACAAGCTTAGTGTAGGCAGGCCTGTGTGATCTTTGAGCTCATCCCTCTCCACAACAAAGAGGAAGGCAGCCTCGTCTGCAGTTTTGAAATGAATGGCCCAATGCTGGGAGTATCAGGAGGTGATGCTGGAAGGTGAGGCCACATGCTAGATGGACTCTAATTTCTGTGCTAAGAAGTTGGAAGGTTCTTCAGGAAATGGAGAGCCACAAAAGATGTTTCCTTCACTGGGCCTCCAGTTCTTTTCTTTTTCTTTTTTTTTTTAATATATTTTTATTGATTTCAGAGAGGAAGGGAGAGGGAGAGACAGCCACATCAGTGATGAGAGAGAATCATGGATCGGCTGCTCCTGCACGCCCCAGTAGATTGAGCCCACCATCCGAGAATTGAACCATGACCTCCTGGTTCATAAGCCAACACTCAGCCACTGAGCCATGCAGGCCAAGCTCCCTTGTTATTTAAAGGTCTATTCAAAAGGGCCTTGTCTAGACTGGCCAAAGAAGGTGAGAATTCTAAATGGAATTCCTCTCAGGAAATACGATCTGTTTTTAAAACAACCCTGTGGGCCCGTCCCAGGAGTTCATTGTAGAATCGATCACCTCCTCGTGAATAAGTTGATTCTCTGTGAAGAGCATGGAAAAAGTTCTGTTTGGAATGAAAACACTGGAAAAGGAGAAACAGACAAGGGGCATGAGGATCAACAAGCAAAGGATGCTGAATACTCAAAGGGATCATTCAAGTTTGGCACGAAAACATCGATAAACCATTTTTCTGGGAGAGTCGATGGGATCAGAGGGTAAAAGAGAGGCTATCTGGGCAGAGAAATCGAGAAGACATTAAATTAGACATTTCATTTGTTCAGACGGCACTGCATGCGTTTTCGTTGAGAATGCCAAATTCCTGACCCCGGGGCTGTTTTTATCCAACACCCACCGTGAGAGAGGCTTTGCTCAGCTGTGTCTAACAAGCACCCAAGGTAATCATTCCCCACAACGAGGCAGGCTTTTCCTCCGTTCTCCTTTCCAGAGGTTAAGGATTTGGAAGGATCAGGACTAATAAATTGAAATCTGCCATAACATCTGCTAGATCCAGAAGAATCTTATATAACAAAGAGCTAATGTGCTAATTAGACCAAACAGCAGAACAACGGTGCAGACATCCTTCCGGATGACCGTCCGGATGACCTAGCAGACAGAGCCGGGCTGTGAGGGCTGGCCGAGGCTTCGAGGGGCTGCGAGGGCTGAGCCCCTTGCACGAATTTTGTGCATTGGGTCTGTAGTTCATTATAAAACACAACCCCCCCCCCCAAAAAAAGGCCCAAAACAAAACTACTTAGCCCACTTACATTATTTTCTGAAGCATTTTTAAATACATCCGATTTAAGTAGTTTTCAAGCAAGTTGTTGTCAATTTTAAATAGGACAGAGTTCACTACTCTATAATCTTGAGCACAAATAAAGGGTCTGTTAATTGCATAAACTTTAATTTAGCCAGACCTCATTGTGGCACCCCACTCAACATCCTAGAAACTAAAATTACTCTATACCTGTAGTAACAGCAGAATGAAGAGCTTCAAAGAGAGCTATTTCCACAACCATCTAGAAACTTACATAAGTGAGAGGCTTGTTGGGGCTAATCAAAATGCAATAACAATGAGTGAAATCTTGAGTCAGAACTATGAAATGGTTAGAAATTAAAATTCTGATTTCCTTGAATATTTTTGAGAATGGTTTTTGGATATTATATTAGGTCACAATTCAGGGTTTCATTCTTCAATCAAAACATAACATTTTTAAGCACCTACTGTAAATTGGGTATTAGATTAATTTTTTAAAAAAGACCTGTTCTCCCCCCAGCTGGTCTGGCTCAGTGGACAGAGCATCGCCCTGCAGACTGAAGGGTCCTGGGTTTGATTCCAATCAAGGGCACCGAAAGTGTACAGGGGGCAGAGGATCAATGATTCTTTCTCATCATTGATGTTTCTGTCTCTCTCTCCCTCTCCCTTCTCTGAAATCAATAAAAATATATTTTTAAAGTGATACTGATTTTAAATTAACCTGGGGGAAAAGCATGGTTTATCAGCAAACAAAACTTATCGAACTTAGTTTGGGGCCCAAATGTACATTGAAATATAACTATATGTAATAGGATCAAAATGGGTAAAAATGACTTACATGATACAATCGAATTTTATGCTGAAATTTTGTTAAAACTTTAAAGAATAAGTCAATCTTTAAAAAAAAAAACAAAAAAACAAAAACACCTTGCAGTCTTATCTTCTATCTAACAGGCGGAAAACTATGACTCAGAGTGCATGAGTGGGTTGCCTGGACAGTGAGAGAAAGTCAAGCCTCCTACCTCCTGACAGATCTCTAGGCAACCCTTTCAAGGTTGGACTTAGGGAGTATTCCCAGATGCCAGTGCAGTTACTAACTCCAGGTCCAAACTAGCTGTCAGCTGGCCACCACCCATTTCACTGAGAGTTTTAGACCAGAGGTGCAAACTGACAGCCCCTGGCTGGATTCAGCCCCAGAGGTCTTTGTTTGGCAAAGAATAAATTATTTTATTTTTAAACTTTTTTTGTTGTTGTTAATCCTTACACGAGGATATTTTTCCTGTCCATTCTGTAGAGCAGGAGTGGGGAACCTTTTTTCTGCCAAGGGCCATTTGGCTATTTATAACATCATTTGAGGGCCATTCAAAATTACCAACTTACAAATTATGGAAAAAAGCGCCTAGATTTATTGAATTTTGAGACAAGACTTTTTTTTTTTTTTTTTTTTTTTTTTGCCTAGGCATGGCCAGACCAAATGATATAGCCCGCAGGCCAGACGTTGTGGGGAAGGGGAGAAACATTAATGTGAGAGAGACAAATCGATTGGTTGTCTCCCACTCCTGCCCCGACTGGGCTGGGGGGGTCAAACCCGCAACCCAGATATGTGCCCATGACTGGGAATTGAATCCATGATCCTTCTGCTGTACTCCTGGCAATGCTCTAACCACCAGCCATGGCTAAATTTAAATTTTTAACTTGAGAAATTTTAACCAATGATCAGAATTCCCCCCCCCC
>PVJC01047183.1:0-13008 GCA_004026665.1 Murina feae
AAAAAAAAAAAAAGACATTCCTCTGCTGGTGCCAACAGGGCGAGGTTCAGGGCTGGCTCAGAAAAGATGAAGGGATTAAGAAAAAAATAAACTGAGAGAGAGGGACAACAGTGTTGGTGATTGCCAGAAGGAAGGAGAATGGAGAAGGTAGAAGAGGGTAAGGGGGGAATAAATGGTGATGGAGGGAGACTTGATTTTGGGTGGTGAACACATACAATATACAGATGATGTATTATAGAATTGTGCTCCTGAATCCTATATAGTTTTATTAAGCAACATCACCCCAATAAAATCAATCCTATATAATAAAAGCCTAATATGCTAAGTGTCCAGTCATCAGGTCAGCCATTCAACCAATCAAAGTGTAACATGCTAATGATATGCTACGTTTTCTCAATGGCTCACTATGACATACATTGACCACCAGGGAGCAGACAGTTGACTGGTCAACCAGTCACTATGATGTGCACTGACCACCAGGAGTAGACACTCTGACTGGTAGGTTAGCTTGCTGCTGGGGTCTGCCCTATCGGGACTGAGCGAGACAGGCTGGACATGCCCTGGAGCCCTCCCACGGCCCCTTCCCGGTTGGCCACCCTCTCGTATCCCTCCCCAGCCCTGATCATGCACCAGTGGGGTCCCTCAGCCTGGCCTGCACCCTCTTGCAATCTGGGACCCCTCATGGGATGTCAGAGAGCCGGTTTTGGCCCGGTGGCAGAACAACTGGTTGCTACGATGTACACTGACCACCAGCAGGCAGATACTCAACACAAGAGCTTCCCCCTGGTGGTCAGTGCACTCCCACAGGAGGAGCGTCACTCAGCCAGAAGCCGGGCTCGTGGCTGGTGAATGCAGCGGCGGTGATGGGAACTACTCCTGCCTCTGTGGCAGCACTGGGTAGCAGGCCTAAGCCAGCATTCGGACATCCCCCAAGTGCTTTTGAACTGTAAGAGGGCACAGGCCGGGCTGAGAAACCCCTCCCCCCAACTACACGAATTTCATGCAGTGGGCCTCTAGCTGAAAAATAAAATGAAATGAAAGAAAGCTACAAAATATCCCTTTTGCAATCCCTGTTGAAAGTAGGGCAGAGTAGCCCAACTAGAAGACTGGAGGCTCTTGATCATCAGTGTCATCATGGAACAGTGACCCAAATTCGGGAAGGGTGTGGGGGAAGAAAGCCCACTGCACGCCACCTCCTCACCCACTCAATATACTACCATCAAAGTCCCAACTGCCCCTGCTCAGAACTATTGAACAGCACTGATTAGCAGGAACAGTTGCTTCCTGGAAAACTTCTGCTATGGGGGGAAATATGCAGAAATGCACATAAAGAAAAATTTTAATTCCTAATAAATGTAGATACGAAGAACCACAGCTGTGTTTTTTATGGCGAGTTTGGAATATATAAAGCTCATAGCTCTAAAAAAAGTTCCTCTATGTTAAACAAAGATAAGGTATGAAGAAATATCTCCAAAACGTAGGCACTAATTTACATTACACGATCTCAAATGTCTCTTGATGACACCAATTCATACTCTTCTTTCCTTCCCTCATTCCTTTCATATTTAAGCATCCATACCAGACAATTGCCATTTTACATAACTCCTATTCAATGGTAGTTATTACATGATCATGTGAATCATATTTATTATGTCAGCTTAAGACTTTATACATAATAATCTTGTTCATGAATCGCTGGGAGTGTCTGTGACTTGTTTCTTAATGAGACCATTAGCTCTGTTGACAGGGAGCTGTCTAGCAGCTCCTTGTCCTGCATAGTAATGAAAACACTAGCTGCTCCTCTGTCGCCTCCCAGACTATCATGCCTGCACCCAGGCTCCCTGCTTCTGGGGTAACAGGGAAGCACAGGGCCACAAGCCAGAGTTTACCTTCCCAGCCTGCCTTGCAACCAGAAGTGGCTTGCCCGATGGACTTGGTGAAGTACTGTATACAACTTCCATGGTGCTTGCTTAAAAAGGAATGTCATACTCTTTGTCCTCTTCTACGGGCTTTTTTTTTTTTCTTTTTGCCTCACCCCAAAAGCAATACCTCAGGTTTTGTGCACACAATTCTTGCACATGACACTATTTCATGTGCATTGTGCTTTATTAGTCTCTATGTAGGTCTCTCTTACTAACCATGTATAACTTGTGAGCAATTGGTTTCTTATTTATCCTTTCTTTCTCTGGCACTTAAAGTCTGCCTGGCATAACGCAACTGATGAATAAATGCCAGGTGAACAAACAAACTGACCAATAAACTCCTTCATTTAGCACATGTTTACACTAATTATTAAGGCAGATTTAGAGATAATCTCTATGTCTGAATTCATTTCAGAAATTTGAAAGCTTCAACCATATTATCTGGAGTTCAATACATTTGGAAAATTGAACCTCAAGCTTTAGGATAACGTACACATGACTCATTCCTTGCAGGTCAAATGCACTTTCAATAAACTATGTTTCACCTATCACATTGACCAAGATGGGGAAGTCTGGCAATCCACAATATTATGCCAGAGAAACTGTGGCTAACAGGCACTTCCATTCCCCACTGATGGGAGCATAGAGCAGCAGGATGTATTTTCCTATGACTGGCCTCACACGTGTGCCCAAAGACATGTGCACAAGGATGTTCACAGGAGCACCACTTGCAACAGGACACAACTGGAAACAGCCACAATGCCCTTTAATAGACACACTGTGGAAATGAGTTACGGCATGCCGGCCAAAGGAATACTCTGCTGAGAGTCAGAAGCATAAGGCAGATCAAAATGTCCATCTGTACAAACTGCTGCAAGATATATTATTAAAGTGGAAAAGAATAATAAAAAAAGAGTATATTCCTAAATGTATTTTAATTATGTGTCTAAGGATCTATAGCATGTGCATAGACAATATTGGAGGGCTATAGGAAATATTATAATTCTGGGGGGAAGTCTGGGCCTGAGTAGTGCTTTTCCGTACTGTTCAAATACTACTTATATTCTATATGTCACCTTTTTCTATTAAAAATATAGTTTTATCACTTCATATCCATTGTGATGGCTAAATTTTTTTAAAAAAACACAGAAAATAATAAGTGTTGACAAGGACGTGGAGAAATCAAAATCTTCATACATTTCTGGTGGAAATTTAAACTTGTGCAACTATTTGGCAGTTCCTCAAAATGCTAAACATGGAGTTACCATATGACTCGCCAATTTCATTCCTATGTATATACCCAAGGCATATATCAGAAACATATGTCCACACAAAAACCTGTACACAAGCATTCATAACAGCATTATTTGTAATAGCCAAAAAGTGGAAATCCAAATGTTAATCAACTGATGAATAGAAAAACAAAATATGTTATATCCATACAATTAAATATTATTTGGGAATAAAAAAATGAAGAACCGATTATAACTTCAATGAACCTTGAAAACATCGCGCTAAGTGATATAAGCCAGAAACAAAAAGACCAGCTATTGGGTTGTTCCATTTATATAAAATTTCCAGAGTAGGACTCCATAGAGACAGAAAGGAGGTAAATATGATCTAGTTAGACTGCAGTAATGCAATCAGGAAATAGGAGTCATTGGCATACCTCTGTGTATATACTAAAAGCCCCTGAGCTGGACACTTTAAATGGGTGAATTTTATCTTATGTGAAATGTATTTCCATAAAGCTATAAAAACAGAACTTTAAAAGTTCTATCACAAAGCCCTGGCCAGCATTCCCCAGTGGTTAGAGCACCAGCCTGTGCATCGGGAGGGTCAAGGGTTCAATTCTAGGTCAAGACCACGAACCTGGGCTGCAGGTCCAATCCCAGCCCCCAGTCGGGGCTCCTGTGGGAGGCAAGCAGTCGATGTGACCCATCGATGTTTCTTGCTCTTCCCCTCTCTGCTTATCCTCTCCCTTCACCCCTTCCCTTCTACTCTCTCTAGACTAATCAATAGAAAAAATATCCTCACTCCTCAGGCGAGGATTAAAAGTAAACAAACATATTTTACTCAATCTTTATACCCATCCTGAGAAATGATAGCTGTGAAGAGCTAATGAGATCATATATATAACGAAACAAAGGAAAGAAAAACAGCAATTACTTTAAAATTAGAGAGAGTCTATAGGCATGAGTCTGCAGAAATATTTCTGTAGTAAAAGAAAAAACATACTAGGGGTTTGCCTTCCACAGCCCATCTGCCTAGTCAATGATTCATTCATTGAAGATTCTTACAGTCAGTCACCAAGAGTATTCTTGTGATTCACTCTGTGAACCTCCCGGTGTTCCCCGTGTATTCATCTAAGAGCTTCTGAGGTACAAAATGTTCCATCCACCCCCCTCTTTCAATTATGTGCCACTAATTGACAAAAGGAAAGGAGAATTTAGACCTTCGGTTAGTCCCCATTTAAAAACCATTCTTTTTTTTTTTTCCAGATGGCAATTGATGCCTAGGATAATACAAAGAATGTAAAATAACCTAAGAATTCGTGGCTGATGTTAGAAAATCAATAGCAAAATCTTATGTGGTACTTCTTCCATAGGAAGCACTGTTCTAACAAGTTACATATGTTAATTCATTTAATTACCACAACAACCATTATTAGTTGTATTTTACAGATAGATCAGAGAATATGAGAAGCTTGCCCAGTGTCACACAGCTGGTAGGTGGCAGAGACTGGCACCAAGCACTCTGACTCCAGATTCCCTGTTGTTGACCTCTTCTATCCACTCCTTATCTGAATCCCAGTTTGATATGTAAAAGAACATACCATGTTTTCTCTAATAATGTTTTTAAATATATTTTTTATTTATTTCAGAGAGGAAGGGAGAGGGAAAGAGACAGAAACATCAATGATGAGAGAGAATCACCAATTGACTGCCTCCTGCATACCTCACACTGGGGATCAAGCCTGCAACCCGGGAATGTGTCCTCACTAGAAATCAAACCATGACCTCCTGGTTCATAGGTCAATGCTCAACCATTGAGCCACGACAGCCAGGCTCTAATAATATTTTTAATCAAAGTAAAACTTAAAATCAAATTCAGACCGTCACCCTAATTTATAGCTTTCATCACCTTAGTCCTTCTCAGCCAGATTCACTTACATTGCACATAGCACTTCAGTCTCAGTTACCATGTCAGATGTAACCAGCCATGCTACCTGTTAGCCAGAGGCCTCTAATAAGCATCTATTCTCTGTATGTTGATGGGGAAAAACTTGAGGTATTAAAAAGTTTAACTTTTGTGTCAAAATACATAGGGTTTGTTATCAACCACAAATAATCACAAACCATTTAAGAAAATCATTGAAGCCTATTATTGTTGTTACAGGAATAATTGAAAACAATTGCCCTCTTCATGGGCTCCGCCTATAATTATACAAATCTTACAAATTTAAAAAGGCAAAAATCATTTAAATCAATCAGTAATGGATGTATGTTCTCAACAAAATAGTGGGCGGGGTGTGGAACTCACTGTTCTTTTTCATTGAGATGATATATTTTTCCCTAATCTGAATAATGTTTTTCTGGAACAATATGGAACTAACCAATAGCCCAACAGTTAGAACAGTAATTGATCTACTTATATTTTACTAGAGGCCCAGTGCATGGATAGGGTCCCTAGCAGCTGCCGGCTGCTGGCCATGGCTTTCCTTTGTTCCACACCGTCCCCTGGTGGTCAGCACACATCATAGTGAGCAACCAAACTTCTGGTCGGTCAAACTCCCAAGGGGACACTTTGCATATTAGGCTTTTATATAGAGAGATGTCCACAAGTTTGATGAACTTCAGCACTTTCACTGTTTGAGAAAGAAAGCTTATGCAATGCACATGGTAATCTGTTCTTGGTTATTCCAATGGGCTACTGCATGGGATTAAAGTGAGTTTATATAATGGGGGGATGAGGACACATTTGTAATACCTTAACCAAAAAAGAAATTAATGAAAAAAAGTAAATTTATAGTCGTGAGTATGAGAAGCACAGAGTTTGTTCTTGTATTGTTATTTATTAATCACTGTATTATTTTCATGGGAACAACTATAAACTTACTTTTGTCCCACCATGTATGTCTACATAGAAGCAAAATACATAGAACTATTGAAAAGCCTAAATCAGGAAATAGGAGTCATTAGCTGAGAATTACCTGATTCCTCAGTGAATTTAGGAAGATGGTAACAGTGAGTCCAGACAATCCAGAGGGAAATAAATCACATTCATTTGAATTGTCCATACAGCAGGTTACAAAAGTTTGACCCAAAGAAACAGAAAGCCATTTTCTTTTATATTCATCTGGACATATGATAGCCTTACAAATGTACACAGATGGAAAAGTGTCTTTTAAAACTTCCCTAACTGGGACATGCTTTCTAAAATTATAAAGAAGTACACAGTAACACCAGAGACAAACCGAGCTCGTGTTCTCATAAAGGAAGGTCACCTGAAAAATGAATGACTCCTTTAGCATTGTGGGAGGGACCATGAAATGTTTCAACTGCCATGGAAAACAATATGGCAGTCCCTCAAAAAAAATTAAAAATTTTAGATAGAGCTAAATTAAACTAGAATTATCATAAGATCCAGCAACCCCGCTTCTGAATATATATCTAAAAGAATCAAGAGCAAGTTCTCACAGAGATATTTGCACACCCATGTTCATAGCAGCATTATTCCTAATAACCAAAAGGTAGAAACCACCCCAGTGTCATCTTGTCTCCTTTTTGTATTCCTAATCAGTCTGCAGGACTGAAGGAAAGGAATAAGGTCCTATTTCTTTGTACCTATAACACTTAGCACATTTATTATTCATTTTTTACCCAAAAATATTGATTCAATGTCTGCTGCATCCTCAGCCCAATTCTATAATGATCATCACTGTGCAAATTATACATCTTCACTAAACACATGACTGGTGAACTTGACTGTGATATTCTATTAAACTGTATTTAACCCCACCAGACTGCTGTACCGATTTTTTGGTAATTTCTGAATCTGCCACTGGAATATTGGCACTAGATGAAAGGTAGACCTATTTTCTACAATGTCCCCAAGTTCCATCTTACTCTAACCACTTGTTTGCATGTAACTAACATTTTTCTATATCACGTTGTTTTTTTTCTCTTTAATGCTCAGGAGCCAAGGTATAGGGGAGAGTTAGGTTCAGGGCCTCAGGTCTGGTAGGGTTAACACAACAGCAAACCTTTAAATAGCACGTATTATATGGAGAAACTGTTCTAAGCATCACTGTTGTCATCTCTAAGTTGCGAATGAAAAGCCTGAGGCTCACAAAGAGGTTAGGCAACTTGCCTAAGATTGCACAGCTAAGAATTGGCAGGCACAAAACATGAGCATCAGAAGGCTTGTTCCAGAGACAGTGCCCATAACCACTGCATGGGATAAAAGTAAGTTTATAGTTAACCGCTCTGCTGCATTTGCTCAGCATGAACATTCTGCTAAAGTTACTGGAAATGTTATGAGTGATACCCTGCTCTTCTCCTTCATGAGTTCACAGTGAGCAGGGCAGCGGGAGGGAGCTATGGTATGAAATAAGTGCTATGGCAGAGAGACACGCATGGGAGCAGAGGAGGAGTCAACAAATTTTATTTTTAAAATATGAAGGCTTTACAGTGAGAAATGTTTAAGGTAAGCCATGATAAAATAAACAAACAAACAAACCTGGAGGAGAGGAGGAAGAAGAGGAAGAGAAGCAACAAGGGAAAGGAAAGAGGACAAGGAGATCATTATGATACTGGAAAGGTTATCACCAGGCACAGAGGAGAGAGATTGACATCGCTGTGGATTGCTAGGGAACAGCAGTGAGTGACAGACCCACCTCTCAAGCCCCAATCAGAAACAGAGCAATTTCCTCCCTACAGAGGAAGCTGGTGGATGGGAGGCAGAACCAGCCACGGCAGCAGCCCTATCTCTGCTGACAGCCGCCACCCAGACATCATAGGTGGTGAAGAAGAATGACTTCGAACATGGGAACATGCAAAAGGGGGGATGGGGAGGGCTATAAAGCAATATGTGCAAATAAACTACCATTTCTTTTAGTTTATATGCATACGAAAATTCAGAAAGTATATGTAGCTACATTTCCTCTGGCTTATTGAGATATAATTAATTGACATATAGCATTGTGTAAGTTGAATGTGTACAACACGATGATATGTGTTTTAATTGTCTCCTTCTAACATATGTCTTTGAATGGTGGGGACAAGAGCAGTTTTGTCCTCTTACTCCCCTGCCCCGGTTTTTAAGTCCTCTGCATGAAATGCAGTTCAATTGTTAGGATAATGGGCTCAGAAGCCGACTTCCGGGATTCAAATGCCTACACTGCTACTTGCTGTAAAGAGACTTAGTGCAAGTCACAGAACCTCTTGCACCTGTTACCGTGCTTCACTTTGTTATCTGTAAAGTGGGGATAATAACAGTTACCAATGCAAAAGATTATTGTAATTTCAGTGGGTTAATAGAAGCACACTGCTTAGAATAGTATTTTATGTTGTTGTTGTCGCCTGGCCAGTGTAGCTAAGTGGTTGAGCATCAACCCATAAACCGGGAGATCACAGTTTGATTCCCATTCAGGGCATGTGCCCGGGTTGCAGGCTCAATCCCCAGTGTGGGGCATGCAGGAGGCAGCCGATCAATGATTCTCATCATTGACGTTTCTATTTCTCTCTCTCTTCCTCTCTGAAATCAATAAAACCATACATACTTAATATTGTTGTGATTTTTAGAATCAGGGGGGAAATCTTCCAAAAACTCAAGCTTATGATCCATTATACATGTCAAATTTTACTTTATTACATGTTGCTAAGAATCAAAAGAGCAAATATGTAAGATTCGGGAGGAAGAAAGAATAAAAAAATAATCAGAAAATTCATATAATGGAATGGACTACTATTAATGTGGCCATCCAAGTTAATAAAAGAGCCTTGCTAGTCTTCATATCCTTATACAAAATCAAGTTGATAAAAACCACCTCCCCACTGAGGTGAGGCTTCTGTTATGTTATCACCTATGAGAGAGCCATTATATTTGGACATTTGACTATAGATTCACAAGCAAGTATGTTTTTGTACTCAACTGGCAGAGAGAAGGATCAACAAAAAAATGCTCTAGAGATATTCTGAGAGTGATAAGCAGCAGCTTTTATGAACCTGTGGGAGACTGCTGACCAGGACGGTCCTCCTTAAATGAGAAATCTGTTGCTAGGATTCCAAAGCCTCAAATACCTGCGGGACTACGGGGGACTGATGAAGTCGTCTCAGCAAAAAGAATCACCAACCACGAGCCTCACGACGGCACAGTATGCTAAGAAACCTAGTCCCGAACGATGAAAAAATCCTGTAGATGTTAGATCATTTCTATTCGCTGTCATCCATCCCTAAAATAACACCATCGTGAAAGATAAGACTCTTGTTAACTGAAAGCACGGCCAAAGGATATCATTTGTCTGCTTTATAAATGTTTTATTTTAGTCGATTTTTGTGAAATCAACAAATGGCCCATTAGGACCTAGACTTAATCTTAATTTCAGTTTACGCTGTCATCCTTTGGAGCTTGAATTTGTATCTATATGGGAAACGGCAAGCTGCCAACAAACGCAGCCAGCAGCCCTGGTTTTGCCCAGGTTTGAGGCCCCCTCCGCGGGCAGGGCAGGAGTGATCGGCGGGGTCCGATGCCAGGGGAGCAGCAAGCTCCAGGTGGATTTTGTCAGAAGCCTGGCAGCTCCTTTGAAGTTCTCAGAAATTAACCTTGTTACAGCAGCTGAGGTTATCACAACTTGGCATGTGACACCATTGGCACAGTCTTCAAAAACAATTCAGGAGGAAATGCCCTTCAGTGACCCGCAGGTTGTAGCTGCCACTCTGGTCTTGGCAAATCAAAGATGACACTTGATTTTGGATTATGCCTACTTTTATTTTTCTGCATCTCCCTTGTAAATGATAAGCCCCTCATCTCCTCCCTAGCAGTCAGGCCTCTTATATATCCAACAGGCCTCCCAAGGAAGCCCAGGGAAAAGCTTGATTATGTAAACACCAGTTTGCCTTTCTTAAGAGTACCTCTATGCTCCAAAATAACTTCTCAGTTCCATTTCTGCATTGGGGTGAGCTGAGGTGTTACAAGCAAAACAATCTGATTCAAGAGCTTCATACTAAGTTAGAAACAAAGTGAATGGTGCCACAGTTCTAAAATGGAACGGATAACTCAGTTAATCCCAAATGAACATATAATAACAGAATGCATGGAAGGAAATAATTGCAGAGGGTGAAGGCATCCAGTGGAGGACAGAAGTATCATTGGGACTCCAAGAAAACAAGGATGAACAACCTGGCCCATCCCTCTGGGGAGCCAGCTGCACATGGCCTGAGAATTCTGGAATCTAACACAAGGAAGGAGGAAATCCTAATATCTAGGGAAGTAAAACTCATCGTCATATCATTGCTGTTTTTTATCACCTACTCAGTTCCGTTGTTCTTAATTTGTTGAGCATACAATGTACAGTGGGAAAGGGAAAGGATTCCGGAACCTAACAGAAGGGTCTCTTATTCCCATTCTATCACTTCCTAAAGCAAGGTCTTTTCAACTATAAAGTGGGGATAACAGGAGCTTCATAAGATCATGGTGAGAGTTAAATCTAATTTTTGGGAAGCGTGCCTGACCCATAAATATTCCTACAATACAATAGATGATGATGACGACAATGACAATGACAATAATTAACAATTAACTCTAGGGCGCCTACAATGTGTAGCCCCAGGTGCTGGAAATAATGCATATTCCTCATCACAAATAGCGCACAATTAAGCAGAAGAGATAGACCTGCTGCTGAATAAATATGCTACATGATGGTGCAGTGTATTTGACCTGGGTTCAAGGTGCAGAACAGTGTGGTCAATAATGTGGGTTCTTGAGTTGGATACAAAGCCTGGCTTTACTATTGCTAACTGGGTGGTCTTGGACAAGTCATTTATCTCTTTAGTGCCTCAGTTTCCTCAACTGTAAAATGGGGATATACACAGAACCCATCTCACTGGGTTGTTGTGAAGAGTAAAAGAATCCGTATATGTAAAGTACCTAGAACAGTATATGCTGTATAGTACGTGCTGTATAAATGAAGGCTATCTTACTGTTTTCTGGGCTCTTCACAGATCCAGAAGGAGATAAGAACTCCAGGATGAAGTAGCAGATGAAGAAACAATAGAAACAGAAGGTGATGTTCATGAGAGGGTACAAGAGAGACTGGAGCACAGACTGTGTGGCCACACAGCCCTAGGAGATACGGATGGAGAAGCTAGACTCACAAGGTCAGAAACCTTTAGTTCTTCATTTATCCAAAGGCAACCATCCCTTAAATCTCCATGTAATGGGTCATACTATCTGTCATGGGTCATGGTTAGAGTAGCCAGAGTCTCCAAAATTGTATCTAATGGCCAGTAAAAAAGACCCTCTGCCCCCAAGTATGTCCCCTACTAACTTTTATGTGAAGCCAAAAGCGTTTTCATCATTGAAGTTAGCTTTGGGGTTAAGTCGCTATATCCAAAAAATTATTTTAAAATGCAATAGATCAGTTGAAACCAATTGACTCAATACCCACTAGCATAGAAGCATGAGTTGTAGACATCCCATATAATTATATACACACGAAAGTCAAAGGAATCATATTTACTCATATCCAAACCTTGAAAATAAAGTCATTTTATTTATTTTTTATGAAAGAAATAGTCATGGACACTTGCTCATAACCAGAATAACTTCAACTAGCAAATATAAGCAAGTTCTTAGTTCTTTGGAATTATACTAGCAAGATTATAAAATCACTTTTTATCTTTTGACTAAAGGGATTACCTATCATAAATGACAACAATGTAGGCTACTTTTTTTATTTTAGTGTAACAACACATTTTACAATGTAAATTAACTGCATGATGAGATTAATACCCTATGAACTTGAGCTGCCTATTAATAGTAACAATTCTATAATTGAAATAAAAATGTTATCCTAGAGATAGAGAAACAAGATGGCGGCATAAGGTAGACACTGTAAATGCAGCTGTGAACAACTATTTCAGAAAAACCTCGAAAAGAACACACGGACACCACTCGCACCCACAGGAAGGCTGGCTGAGTGAAAATCCTACAACTAGAGAAGAGTCTGAGACTCAGAGGAGCGGCGGAAGCAAAGTACAGAGGTATGGAGGCGCGCGCACGGGCTCGGGGAAGGGCTGGTACCGGAGGTTGCGGTTCTTTTCCAAAACGGAGAGAGCCACAAGCTCCCAGCGGCTCTGAACTCCAGTTCCAGGCGAGTTTATGAGGTCCCACAGACACCCAGGGAAGGGGGACTGACTAGCACCGGGAGGAAATCCAAAACGGGTTTCTCTCAGTGTTGCTTGCAGCAATTATCGTGGGACACAGAGACCTGGTGTCTCTCAGCGCAGCGCTGAAAAGCACCATAGCTATTTGCTCTGCCCCGCCCGGCGAACTCCCCGAGGCTCCGCCCCTCCCAAGTGCGTCAGAGGCTTCTGCAGCAACACCTCCTTAAAGATACAGGAGCCAGCCCCACCCAGTGGCCAGAGAGGGACTAACCTAAACAAAACATATCCACAAGGAACACACCCGGGGCAGATGCAGTGAGCATAAAAGCTCCACTGAAACAACTCTTGCCCCATAAGGGTGTCTCCAGCACAGAAATTCTCCCACTGTAGACACAGCTGACTCTCATAACCAAGTGGCTTAGAGGTTAATCCCTCACAGTGATTGCCTAACTCAGCAAGGGACGCAGCCAAAATGCGGAGACAAAGACAAATGACAGAAATGGAGGAAAGAAAACGACAGGATATAGAGTTCAAAACCACGGTTATTAGGTTTTTCAAGAAAATGCTAGAGACTGCAGATAAATTTGATGAGACCCTCAAGGATATGATAAAGGACCAAGTAGAAATGAATCATACACTGACTGAAATGAAGAATATTATGCAGACATCCAACAGCAGACGAGAGGATCGCAAGAAGC
>PVJC01047184.1:0-13009 GCA_004026665.1 Murina feae
GGAATTTATTTAGTATAAGACAGGAGCTAGAAATAAATCTAAGTTTCTGTGCCTGTATCAAGTTTTCTGGAAACCCTGTGTTAAATAATCCATCTTCCTCACACTCATTTGAAATACTATTGTCATCATCTGCCTTCCTGCAGGTATTAGGGCCAGTTCTGGATTTTGTCATCTCTGTTCTGTTGACCTCTGTTCCTAGTCATGCATAAATACCCCATACTACTAATTAATCTAATTTTATAAAATATTTGAGTAGCTGGTCAGCCAGTTTCCCCTCTCCCCTTACTGTTAACATTATCCCAGTTATTACTGCATGCTGATCTTGCAGATTTACAACTGTCTGGTTTGACTTTTTAAACGTATTTTATTGATTTCTCACAGAGAGGAAGGGAGAGGGACAGAGAGTTAGAAACATCGATGAGAGAGAAACATTGATCAGCTGCCTCCTGCGCACCCCCCACTGGGGATGTGCCTGCAACCAAGGCACATGCCCTTGACTGGAATCGAACCTGGGACCCTTCAGTCCGCAGGCCGACGCTCTATCCGCTGAGCCACACCGGTCAGGGCTGGTTTGATTTTTTAAAAAGTGATGTTCCTGTTGGGGCTGCATGGAGATTACCGATTCGCTGAGTGACCAGCATCTTCGTGCGACCAAGGTCCTACACAGCGTGGCCATCCACGTTTGCCGGCCCCCGTGTCGTTTGGTAACACTGACAAGTTATCATTTCACCCAGAGCTCACACATCTCCCAATTCGTTTCTAGGCATTTTACCATTTTGGTGGTATTATAAGTGACATGTTCTTCCACTGGCTTTTTAACTTGTTATTTGCCTTTACGAAGACTGTGGTTTATGGAAATTCATTTCATACTCAGCTTTTTGAGTGATTTCTCTTAAAATTGTAGCTTTTCTGCTATCTTAATGCCTTTCCCCAGCAAATAATCATATTCTCTACAAATAATGATAAGTCTACATCCCCAACCCCCGCATCCAGCTGTGCCCCCTGGGCTTTTTTCCTGAAATTTGCTGGCCAGTCCTTCTGGGATAAAGTCAAGAATCAGAGACCCAAGAGGCTCTGTTTATTTACTTGTTTTTCCTTTAATGAGAGTTTCTTTCAATTTCATTCTGCTTAATATTCCTTTTTTCTTCAAAAGCTCCCATTATGCATTTTTGGTGAATACGTCAGAAATAGTCCTGTGAAGTAATATACTCTAGTGTTCTTCTCATTTCCCCAGGCTCTGATGAGTCCCGGTCCATCTCCTGCCATGTCCTTTATCCTCCCTGAAGATATGGGCCTTGTCTTCTCAGCATCACTGAGTCATAAATTACATAAACCTGGGGCTCTACCTTTGACAATATTCATTGATAACATGGAAGCATTTTGGGGGGAATGTATTTATTTGGATTCCCCCCCTCTTTCTTCTCTTCTCTATTCTTCATATAGGATCTACTTTGATTTCTCTTCACTACATTATTTTGAACAGGATAAAGCTTCCCTGTATCAATTATTGGCAAAATATTTGTGTGCAGAGGGGCCTGGCTGTCTCACTGGGGCAGGGATGTGCCCATGATGTATGCCAGGCTTGTCAGGGAACTCAGGTTGCCTCTGCTTCTCAGCTTATAACCGGACAGCCAAGGGGTCCAGCCGCCTGTCGCTACCTGAGCCAATTCAGCAGAGACAGGGCTGGATCCTATGTGAGTGTTTATTCCAGTCCTGCTGGCAGCAGAGGGAGCAGCAAGTCACCCAAAGACATCTGCTCTGCACCCCCATATGCCAGCTGCTTATATGGGGTAGAAGGAGAAAGATTATATGAAGAAGTAGGCAAAAGGGTAAGCCAAAGGGGCAGTTTACAGGCAATGGGGGCTGGGAATTTGCAAAGGCCTATGGGTATACGAAGGCTAGGGGTCTGTCTTCTCATTTTGGGTGATTTCTAAGGGAACGTGAGAGGAGACGATCGTTTTAATGTGTTATTTCAAAATAAAAAAATGGGGACTAGTTTTGAAATTCAGGTTTTAGTATCTGCAAAGTCTGATTTCACTCCGTCCTTCAGCTTTGCGTCTTGACTGGAATCCCCTGTTCAGGACGGGTGTCTAGCAATGTGGCAAACGTAGAGACGTGCCTCAGGAGAGAGGCACTGGGGCACCTTTGGGCACAGAGTTGGGGTCGGGAAGACGTGTGATACCTGGGAACAGACTAGGGGTTTCCTATGTTGGTCTCCTTCTAGGAGGAAGCTCGAGCCTTGATGTGTGAGTGATTTATTTGATGATAGTAGTTTTATAATTATATACAGTTTTTTATAAGCCTATATAATAAAGGGGTAATATGCAAATTGACCATCACACCCTCACAAGATGGCTGCCTACAACCAGGCCAGCAGGGGTGTTAGTGAGGGACAACCAAATGACTGAACAAGCTGAACAAGGTGACCAGGCTGGTGGTGGGGGGGGACAGTTGGAGGTGACCAGGCTGGCAGGGACAGGGCAGTTGGGGGTGACCTGGCCAGCAGCAGAGGCAGTTAAGGGTGATCAGGCAGGCATTCTGAGGCAGTAAAGGGCAATCAAGCCAGCAGAGAGGGGCAGTTAGGAGTGACCAGGCAGGCAGGCAGGTGAGTGATTGGGAATCAGCGGTCCAGGATTGTGAGAGGGATGTCCGGCTGCCGGATTAGGCCCGATTCCCAGGATAGGGCCTAAACTGGCAGTTGGACATCTCCCAAGGGGTCCTGGGTTAGAGAGGGTGTGGGCTGGGTTGAGGGGACCCCTCTCCCATGCATAAATTTTGTGCACTGGGCCTCTAGTATTTAATAATAGGTTTGTTCAGAGCTGTGCAAACAAGAATAAAATGTAATGGTCCTTTTCTGGGCTGGCTAAGCGGTTGAGTGTCGACCTATAGACCAGGAGGTCAGAGTTCAAGCCCCAGTCAGGACACATGCTCAGCGTGCAGTCTTGATCTTCTGTAGGGGGCGTGCAGGAAGCAGCCGATCAACGAATCTCTCTCATCATTGATGTTTCTTTCTCTTCCTTCTCTCTCTGAAATCAATAAAAAGAAATTTTTTTTTAAAGTAATGGGCTTTTCTTTAGTTAAACAAAAATCAGGAATAGTGACTATAAAATCAGTGTTTAAGTAACAACAATGTTAAATGCAATTGTCAGGGTCTTCAGGGGAAGGTCACATGTTATCGGAAAATACTCTGGTGAAGTTACCAGATTAATTTGTTATTTCACTCTTCCCTTCATTGCTCTCTAAATTAATCAGTAGATCAGGATGCTCATTTCAGGAACCAGATGAAGTCACGTAACAGGCTTTGTCCAGGCTGATCAGTGGTTCTGTTCCAAGAGGAGACTGAGTGATTTGGGGTTTAGCTCTAGAGTAAAGTCCTTGGCACAAATGATATCACAAGGATATGTTTTGCCTTAATTTCTGCTTCTTTGCTCTCACTGTCTAATCTTATTAAATGTGAAAAATCAGCTTCTGGGTGTCTGAGACTTTTAAAAACTAACCTAAAATATCCTATATCATATAAAATAAAAGGGTAATATGCAAATAGACTGAACAGCAGAACAACCAAACAACCAATCAAAGCGTAATATGCTAATTAGATGCTAAGGCTGCTCAACCACTCTCTATGATGTGCACTGACCACCAGGTGGCAGATATTCCAATTGGTATGTTAGCTTGCTGCTGGGGTGTGGCCAACTGGGACTGAGTGAGATGGGTTGGTCACACCTTGGAGCCCTCCCTCAGTCCCCCCTTGGCCCAATGGTGCACCGGTGGGGTCCCTCACCTTGGCCTGCACCCTCTTGCAATCCGGGACCCCTTGGGGATGTCACAGAGCCAGTTTCAGCCTGATCCCACAGGCCACTCCCCTTGGGAGGGTGCCAGATGCAGGGCTATGGCTGGCAAGCACTGGACTGATTGGGTGTGAGCCTGTAGCAGGCACAGTGAGGCTGGGATGAGGAGGAACAGCAGGTAGGAGCTGCAGGTGGCATTGGACTGCGGGTTTTGGCCCAATCCCTGCAGACCACCCAGAGGGACCCCACCTGTGCATGAATTTGTGCACTGGGCCTCTAGTATTTGATAGAAGTATTTGCCAGGAATTTGTTGGTCAGTGCAAGCACAGCATTCTATACGTATTAACAGATCAAAGTAAATGCTGTCACTTCAAAGAATCCCCCAATTCGTTACTGACCACTTGACTTCCACCACTGTGATCTGAGGTCAGTAGAAAAGCAAACATATATTGTGATGAGGAATTACGGTTAGGATTTGCTTCTCATTCCCTCTGGATGAGAAGTAAATTACAAAGCACATGGCACCCCTTGTCCAAGGCACTGGTGGTTGTTGACAAGAGCAGGGATCCTTGACCACAAAGAGGGAAAGAAGCAGTGGTTGAAACCCCTCCACACTCAGGCCCCAGGCCCCAGCCCTGCCTCCCTGCCCCCGAGGACTGTGACCTCCTTGGGACCCTTAACCCGAGAGCCTCCTCACCCTCGAATGAGTGAGCCAACAGCCGCCACGAATTCCAAAGAGATTCATTCATGGCCAGAGCCTTTCTGAGATACTAGGAAGACTCAACTTTAGTTCTTTCCTTTTCTTTCCCTTTTTCTTTTTCTTTTTCTCTTCTTTTCTGTTCTTTTAAGTTGTTTTCAGAGATGACAGTTGGGGGCAGCTGTGGGGGTGGGGGCCTGGACAGTTGGGAGGGGGGTGATTCAGCCTGAATTGAGCCAGTTGGCCACCACAGTGCACTTCATAGCGACCAATCATTCTGGTCATTCCAGTCATTCTGCCATCTGGGTGCTGGGCTTTTATATATATAGATTTCTTTGCCTTTTTATATTCTGACATTTTTTTAAAGACTATATTTTAAGAGATTATTTCTAAAAAGCTTTCATTTACTCCTTCAGCCCTTTAAAGTACTGAATACTTTTAACAATTATTTTAAGTGTATTAAAGCAGCACCATTTGAAGTCATAAAATTGGGCCATTTAGAATCAGAATAACTACCCTCCTTCTCCTCCCCAATAACATTAAAAAATGTGCTTCAGGCTAGATCTTGGGTTGAAACAATGAAGTCACATCCCAAATTAAGTAGGAAAACCCACTGCCCCTGGCCACTTGTAGGTTTGATCAGTGTGAAACATGGATTAAAATAATCTGAGTTTGAGAAGCTCCAAGTAGATTTATGATAAGAAAAATAATTAAACCAATAGTTTTGTTAAAATACACTGGCTTTAGCCTATTAAAACCCAAGGGAGGATAAAAAAAGTCCCTTAAATACTAATGTCATAATAGTATTTAAGGGTATACTAATTGAGATGAATATTAAAATGTTCTCTCCATATGGAATAACAGTCAACTTGCTTATGCCATATATATTTTTTGGCTGTTGTCAGTTTTTGTTTTATGTATGTATGTATGTATGTATGTATTTCTAGGTATGTATTTTATTCATTTATCTATTTATTATCTATTTATTTATTTTTAAATTCTTTATTGTTGAAAGTATTACATGTGTCACATTCCCTCCCTGCCTTAATGGCCTCTTCCAGTCCCCTTCTGGCTCCCAGCACAGGTCCTCACACCCCTATTGTCTGTGTCCATTGGTTATGCTTATAGCTTATGCCATATTTTAAATGAGAATCTTGTCTTAAAATGCTCTAGAAAACACACACACATCCTATCTTGACTTTATAAGTGCAGACAATATGTCTTCCAAATGGATGACAATGGAAGGCTATGCCCAGCATGTTAGTTACCCTGTTTCCCCGAAAATAAGACAGTGTCTTATATTAATTTTTCTTCCCAAAGATGTGCTAGGTCTTATTTTCAGGGGATGTCTTATTTTTCCATGAAGAAGAATGCAGTACACATTTATTGTTGAACAAAAAAAAAGGAAATTTATTACCTGTGTGTCCACACAATGTGCCTGACTCCTGCCCCGCGCAACTCACTGTCTAACTGTGAGTCAGCCAGACTCCATCAGGGCAGAGCGAGCAGCAGGCGGCAGCTTGTCCTGGCAGCGGTGCGGGCTCTCTGATGAAAAGAGACCTTGCACTTCCTGTCTGCTCCGGCTACGCTGCGGCCAACAGTGAGCAGTGCGGTGGCGCCCGCTGCTATGGCCCAGAGTCCAGAGTTATAGGAGCTTCGGGGGGGCCTTATTATAGGGGAGGCCTTATGTTCGAGGGGGGCTTATTATCAGGGAGGTCTTATTTTTGGGAGGTCTTATTTTTTTGGGGGGGCGCCTTGTATTTCAGCGAGAGGCAAAACTGTAAGTAGGTCTTATTTTCAGGGGGTGTCTTACTTTCAGGGAAACAGGGTAACTGTTTCTTGGAGAATAAATGGGCTACTTTATGCTTTGGATGGGAGTCCTTTGAGTCAACAAGGAGTTAACCAAGTGCCTCCCACTCTGTCTAACTAGGGAGATATCCGTCTTCGTTCAGTCTCTAAGAGACTTTTATTTTAAGAATTCATGTGAGCTAATAGTCACATGCTTTTATTGAGCCACGAGATCATATGCTACACACAACGATGAACATGGCAGGCACTTAGCAGTGTTGGGAAGCAAGCATCTTGAATTGCCCAGAGGAGCCAGAGGAGTGAGTGAAAACATTTATGTTATGGCTTACTCTATATAATAAAAGTCTAATATGCTAAGTGTCTGGTTGTCTGGTCATCTATTTAACCAATCCTATATAATAAATGGGTAATATGCAAATGGACCCTAACAGCAGAACCACTGGGAATGACTGGTCACTATGACACACACTGATCACCAAGGGGCAGATACTTAATGTAGGAGCTGCCCCCTGGTGGTTAGTGTGCTCCCACAGGGGGAGCTCTGCTCAGCCACAAGCCAGGCTGATGACTGCCAGCACAGCAGTGGTGGCGGAAGCCTCTTCCGCCTCCTCAGTATCACTAAGGATATCCGACTGCAGTGCTAAGGATGTCCAACTGCACCAGTCATTCCCAGTTGTTCTGCTGTTAGGGTCCATTAGCATATTACCCTTTTATTATATAAGATAGAAGCCTGGTGCATGGGTGAGGGCCAGCTGGTTTGCCCTGAAGGGTGTTCTGGATCATGGGGTCCCACTAAGGATGTTCAACTGCTCCTTGCTGGTAAGTGGACATCCCCAGAGGGCTCCCGGGCTGCCAGAGGGATGTCTGACTGCCAGCTTAGGCCCGATCCCCCCAGGGGCGGGCCTAAGCCAGCAGGTGGACATCCCCCAAGGGGTCCCAGACTGTGAGAGGGCACAAGCCTGGCTGAGGGACCCACCTGAGTGCACATATTTTTGTGCACCGGGCCTCTAGTCAAAGCATAATATGCTAATGCTATGCTAAGGCTATTCAACTACTCACTATGACATGCACTGACCACCAGGGGACAGATACTTCAAACAGTAGGTTAGCTTGCTGCTGAGGTCCGGCTGATCGGGATTGAGCGAGGTGGGCTGGACATAACCTGGAGTCCTCCTGCAGTTCCTCCCCCGATGGCCAACCTCCCACGTCGCTCCCCAGCTCCAACTGTGCACCAGAGGGGTCCTTCGGCCTGGCCTGAACCCTCTCAGAATCTGGGACCCCTTGGGGGATGTCGGAGAGCTGGTTTTGGCAGGATCCTGCAGGCCAGGCCGAGGGACCCCACTGGTGTACCAGTTTGTGCACCAAGCCTCTAGTAAAGAATGACAAGGGACTGTCCTTCAACACAGATGAGGAAAAGACAGATAAGTAGGATTTAAGAGCGTCATGGGAGGGTGACAATGGGCAGGTCTGTCATTAGCTGTTGTCGTACTTGCGTTCTCTCTTTTCATGAGAATAATGAGCAAACCGAGCAGGTGGCCCGTGTGAAGATGGAGAAACCTTGTCTCCTGGCAGCTTCCTGGGAGGTGACTTCCCCCACTGCCTGGCCCTCTGGGCTCTCGGGGCCTTGCGAACGTGATGGGCAAGGCTGCTGTTCCTCACCCTGGGTGGCCCCTTGGTTTGGGGGCAAGTGGGAGACATTAGCCTCATGAGTGTGACCCCACAAAATCCCTGTCCAAGACCAGAATGTTGGTAAAATGTATTCCCAGCAACACTAGGCAGCAGGTGGCCAAGATCTCGGCATCCTGAGGAGGGTGACCCGTGGTTCTGTGGGAGCTGGGTCCCAGGCTCCATCCGCTGCTCCCCAAGCAGGCAGTGTTTCCCATCTATCTCCCTGGCAGCTGCTCGTCCACAGGCAGGGTCAGGCCTGTGTGCCGGGCACTGGCACAGAGCACCTGGCCAGCCACAGATGCCTGATGCTTGTGCGGTGATTAATAGAAAACCCAGACGCGCTGGTTAATAACACCTAAAACTCTCCAGGAAGTGACAGCTACCAACCTGTCATTCAGAGAATTTGGATTTTAGGAGGAAACATAATTTAAAAACCCACTAAAGTCTTGAACACAGTGATGAGAATATTCAGTGACTCATAATTATCATGGATGCATAGCTGAGCACACCTTGATGTTCCAGCAATGAGGCAATACACCTGTGACTCAATATGTAGTTTTCCCACTCAGTGTAGGTTTAAGGAGATGCCACCAACAGTGGTATTCAACTTCATTTGAAATGATAAACATTGAAGCTAATTTTTAAATACTTTTATGAAGTTGAAGCTGGAGAGTGAAGAACAGTTCATGTAATGAAGGTCTGACTGTCTACATGTGGGACGGACAGATTTTATCCCAATGCGTGTTGGTGAACAGTTCTCGGTCTAGAATTTCAGGTGTTGGTCTAGTTACTTTGAAATTATTGCTTTGAAAATACATGAAGCTCATTTTAACATGAAATATATCATTTAAAAAGTAGATTAATCTCCACCTACTGGACTCTTGTCTCTCACTTCTTTCTTCATGACAGTTATCTATATGGTTGTTGAAACATTGGCCAAGTGAATTGCTCATGCCTGAGTCAGCACATATGTACACACATGGAAAATGGTGGGCATTCGAAGTCCTAAAACATTGTTACATGTGTAGCCACAATGAGATTCAAATTCCTCCATCTTCATTTTCTTTCTGTTTTAATTTTATTTTGCAGATGTAGAAATGGAGGCCCAAACAAATGAATCAACTTGCTGGTCACATGATTATTCAGTGGGAATCGAAAGCTGTAATATTTTACTTTCTTTGTTGTTGTTAATCCTCACCTGTGGACTTTTTATCCATTGATTTTTACACCAAATGGAAGAGACGGGGAGAGATAGAGAGAGAGAAACCTTAGTCTACGGGCCAACACTCTACCCACCGATATACATCCAAAAAAGTATATCACGTGTGTTAGGCAATGGTGCACGAAGTCATACCACATCTGTGTAACACATCAAACCATTTAAAACCAGACAATGCACATGCCACTAAACACAGATGTAGGTAGGTTTGCCCCCGATGAAAGGCAGTCTTGTTCAACCACTCAGATCCCGCGAGAACACAGCCCCACCAGACCTTCCTCTGTGTGTCTGTAAATGTTACACAACGCCTTTCACCCTTCAACCCACAGAACATCTTATTGCCTAGAAAGATGGAGAGAAGGACCCCACGTGCCATCTTTAGGCACCATTTCCAGGGCGTTTTTTAAGGATAGGCAGAGTAAACGGAAAGCGCGAGTGTAAAAAGCAGAGTGTGTTGGTGGCCTTGGGAGAGAAACGATTGCAGAGAAAAACAAAATGGGACGCCTTCCCCGGAAATGAGTCCTTGAGTCTGAGCAGCTGCGCCTCGGAGCGCAGGCCCACATGCGTTGAAAATTAAGCAGCTGGGTGTTACGTGCCTTCACACCTGAGATAGATCGGACAGAGCTTCTGTGGACCCTGCATCAAGAAGCAATTTAGGGGCCCAGTTTTAAACCATGTTGCTAATCCTTGTTTAATGGGGTGTGGTGCCTCGGGCGATGCAGTGCTCTGAGAATGACTAGGATGTGCCTGTCTGTGCAATCAGTAACGCCTCTTCCACAGTTAGTAGGTGCCAAGCATGCCGTGCAGGCTGGCAGCGCCACAGCTGTGGAATTGCAACTGAGGTCTGAACCAGGCGTCATTAGTCATTATCCCCAGACACGAGGCTCATCGGACACCTCATTCTTCACTTTGTTAGGACCTACGTCAGCTAAGCAATCAAGCCCAAAGGCCACTGTTAACAATATCCAGTTCAACCAAAACATACATCAAGACATTATGAATACCGTGCACCACAATGCAGTACCAAGTGTGTCAAAATGTACACATTTTCAAACGTCAGAAAAGGGTTCTAAAGGGGCCCGTTCAAGAGATGGATTTATTCCTGTTGAAATTCGTGGGCACCCAAACTTCTTGTTAGTTGTGCTCTTTAAAAACATTTTCCTTTGTATATTCTGAAATTGAATGTTTAGATTTTACAAAATAATGGACAAAGTCAATAATTTTGGAGTTATTTTAAACTAGAGGCCCATTGCACAAAATTCATGCACTTGGGTGAGTGGGGGGTGTCCCTCAACCTGGCCTGCGCCCTTTCGAAGTCCAGGAGCCCTCAGGAGGATGTCCAACTGATGGCTCAGCAGGCCTAAGCTGGCAGTCGGACCGGACATCCTTAGCACTGCCATGGAGGCGGGAGAGGTTCCTGCCACTGCTGGTGCGCTTGCCAGCCGTGAGCCTGGATCAGGGCTTCTGTCTGAGCGGCCCTCCCCCTGTGGGAGTGCACTGACCACCAGGGGGCAGCTCCTGCATAGAATATCTGCCCCCTGGTGGTCAGTGTGCATCATAGCAACCGGTCATTCTGCCATTCGGTCTATTTGCATAATAGCCTTTTATTATATAAGATTCTTTTTAAGATCACAAATCATACATAATGAGCACATATTGTTTTTGAAATTCTGTTTTTTTAATTATATTTTTTGTCACTAACATTTTATGATAGAGATTTTTTTTGATGTGTGTTTATTGATTTCAGAGGAAGAGAGGGATAGAAACATCAATGATGAGAGAGAATCATTGAGTGGCTACTTGCACTACTGGGGATGGAGCCCACAACCCAAGCAGGTGCCCTGACCGGGAATTGAACCATGACCTTCTGGTTCATGGGTCAATGCTCAGCCACTGAGCCATGCTGGCTGGTGTGATAGAGTTCTTTATTTTGAGGGAGCTGATACATTCCAGGGCATTTTACAATTTATGTAGCTAAAGACATTTGAAGTTTAACTTTCAGACACTTTACCATTCTAGCCACCTACCTTCAAGGGAAGCTAACAAGAAATGCATTTCTGAACATGTGTCTGTATGGGTTAAAAACTTACCACTGGTGTATCACATGAATGAAATGATAAAATAACTTAATGCTTCTTTATAGGTTTATAACTTATAACTTACTCAACTCTTTTTTTGTTTCCTTGTACTCTAGTTTCATATGCTCAGAAAACCATAGTGGGCAAAAGGAATTAATTCCCACACCCGTGGTTAGGATGTTTGCTGGCAGGCTCCCTACATACCGTAATCCGATGTCCTTTAACTGTCTTATCAGATTGCAAAAGAGATTAATGATCCCATACTTGTTTTTCTCTTGGATCAATGTGGGGCCTATGAGAGAGTATTTTGATGACTATTAATCAGGAAAGAAGAGAAATCTCTCGTGTTGAATATTCATGCTGTTCCCACTGAATACTTTGTCCTTGGGATGAGTTGGGATGAGTATGATGAACATAAAGTATTTATTTATTCATACAATATATTTTTATTGATTTCAGAGAGGAAGGGAGAGGGAGAGAGAGATAGAAATGTCGATGATGAGAGAGAATCATTGATCAGCTGCCTCCTGCACCCCCCTCCCCCACTGGGGATGGAGCCCTCAACCCAGGTGTGTGCCCTGACTGAGAATAGAACCGTGACCTCCTGGTTCTCAGGTAGATGCTCAAACACTGAGCCATGCCGGCTGGGCTGATGAAGTATTTATTGATGGCCTCGTGTGCCTGATGCTTCTAGGGAACATTTCAGCACCTGGAATCCACACCCCCTGCCCCCAACCCCAGCCCAGGTCAGTCCGCAGTTTTACCACCATCACTGTGTTTATTTCTTCTCACTAACTTCAGATCAGAAAGTCCCCTGCCCTCTCCCAAGGCCCGTGCCCACTGCCCCCGGGGTACCCCACTTCGCTAAGAAATGTCAATGGGGACACTGCGGAATGGCTTGTTCTCATTCTTCTCACCACACTCAGCACAGCCTGCTGGTGGGAAGGAGGGAAAAGAACTCCAAGATGGTCAGGAAAGAGGCCGGAGGGAGGAGAGGGAGGAGGATTTAAAAAAATATTGACTCACAGGGTAATGGGGAGCTTGGGGGGGAGGAGAGGCTGGTTTCTTAAAGCAGATGGAGCGTATGGTGGTCACTGAGTCAGACGTTCCTCTTGGTCTTGCCCAGTTAAAGCTGTGCGAGCCCAGATGGCCCGGGTCCTCAGTTTCTGTTGTTTGGTTTTAGAACGTAGGACTCGCTGGGAAGAGCAGAGGGTGGTATGCTGAGGTGATATAGCCAGGCACTGGGTCGGACAGGCCGCACTGTGGATGGTGCTGGGACACGTCTATGGAAGAGTTTTGCGCAAGTGTGTAAAGTGCGAGAAGTAAAGGACCTTTTGAGTTTAGTGTTAATCTCAATGAAACAGTGACTGCAGGGATACAATGAAGGGTGTTATCTACAGATGCGGGATTCCTGCTGATCATTGTGGGCACCACCTGCAGGGCTGGTGTTTCAAGGGGCACAGTCACCATATGGGGCTCCAAGGCCTACAGCCCCCACACCTCAAGCTGCCCCAGTGGTGGTAGAAGTATTAACTCCAAACCATCTCCTTCACTCAGTTCATCCTGCAAGTGCCTTTGAATCAAAAGCATGCTACAAAGATAAACAAACAGACAGACTCACAGACATGGAGGACAGACCTCAAGTTGCCAGAGAGAACAGGGGACTGGGGGCTGATGAGAAAGGGGAAAGCATTAGAAGTCCAAAGTGGTGGTTGCAGAGCTGGCACAGGGATGTAGGCACAGCACAGGG
>PVJC01047185.1:0-13006 GCA_004026665.1 Murina feae
CTATGGGGGGAAAAAAGAGGAACAACTGTAATAATCGGAACAATAAAGATAAATTTAAATTGGAAAAAAAACAAAAAAAAACAAAACTGTGGTACATCTACACAATGGAATACTATGCTGCTGTAAAAAGGAAGGAGTTCTTAGCATTTGCAGGAGCATGGATGGAACTGGAGAGCATAATGCTAAGTGAAATAAGCCAGTCAATGAAATAAAAATACCACATGTCCTCACTCATCTATGGATAATAATAACCATTATAAACTGGTGAACAAAAATGGATACAGAGCATCAAACAGACTGTCAAATTACAGCAACAAGGACAGGGACATTGGTGGGTGGGGGGGGTAACCGATCAGCCAAGGGACTTTGGTGCATGCATTTAAGCATAACCAATGGACACAAAACACCGGGGGGTAGGGGAGGCAGGGAGAAAGGCAGGGGAAAAAAGAGATATATGTACTAATCTTTGTAAAACTTTATGTAATAACAAAAGGTTTAAAATAAAAAAATGAAAAAAAATTTTAATAAATAAATTTAAAAAAAGAATATCACCAAACAAAAACAACAGAGAAACATAAATGAAAAGAACCAATGGAGCCAGAGAACTAGCAGGATTTAAAAAGATAAATGACTATTGGAGATCCTCATACATTGAATAATAATCTTAAATATAAATAGCCTGAATTCACCAATGAAGATGCACAGAGTAGCAGATTGGATAAAACACAAAACCCAGCCATATGTCTTTAGGAGAAACATCTAAGCTGCAAATGAAAAGATATACTCAAAGTAAAAAGGTAGAAAATGATTCTCCAAGTAAATAGCATCCACAGATATGCAGGTGTAGCCATACTTATATCTGACAAAATGGATTTCAAGAGAACAAAAGACTGGCAAATCATATACAACAATACATTAAAAAACATATCACAATCAAGTGGATTCATTCCAGGGGCACAGAGATGGTTTAATATACCCAAATCAATCAATGTGATTTACCACACTAACAAAACAAAGAGTAAAATAATATCTTATCCATAGATGCAGAGAAAACATTTAATAAGATACAATGTCCATTTATGATTAAAACACTCAATAAAATGGATATAGGAGGAAAGTACCTCCACATAATAAAAAGGTATATATGACAGATCCTCAACTAATATCATACTAATGGTGAAAAACCTGAAAGCTTTTCCTTTGAAATCAGGAACAAGACCAGGATGCCCACTTTCAGCACTCATTCAACATAGAACTGAAAATTTTATCCAGAGCAATCAGTCAAGAGAAAGAAATACAAGGCATCCAAATTAAGAATGAAAAAGAAAAAGTGCCACTTTTTTCAGTTGACATGATTCTTTATATAGAAAACCTAAAAGACTCCACAAAAAAAAAAAAAACCTATTAGAAACAATATACGAATATAATAAAGTTGCAAGATACAAAATCAGTTTATGAAAATCAATTGCATTCCTATATAAACAATGAAATTTCAGGAAAATAAATGAAAAAAAAAAACAGTTCCTTTTGAAATTGAAACAAAAAGAATAAAACAATAGGAATAAACTTGAATGTAAAATATCTATATACTGAAAACTACAAAGCATTATTAAAAGATATTGAAAAAGACACAATGAAATAGGAAGATATTCCATGTTTACAGATTGGAAGAATCAACATAGTTAAAATGTCCATATTACCCCAAGTGATATACAGACTTAGTGCAATCCCCATCAAAATCCCATGACATTATAAAAAATAGTGTAAAAAAATCATCATATTTGTATGGAACTATAAAATACCCCAAATTGCCAAAGCAATCCTGAGCAAAAAGAACAAAACTGGAGGCATCACACTATCTGATTTCCAATTATATTACAGAGCAATGATAAACAAAATATCATGGTATTGGCAACAAACAAACAAACAAACAACAGACACACAGGTCAATGGAACTGAATTGAGAGCCCAGAAGTAAATTCACATGTATATGTACAAATATTTTTTGAACAAATGAGCAAAAACATGCAATGTAGTAAGGAAAGCCTCTTCAATAAATGGAGCTAAGAAAATTGGCAGGCCACATGCAAAAGAATGAAAGTAGACCACAGTTTTTTCCCCATGGAAAAATTCATTCAAAATGGATCAAAGACCTAAATATAAGATCTGAAACAATATATTATATAGAAAAATCATAAGTAATAAATGTATGGATATGGTTCTTAGAGAAGATTTTATGAATTTGATCCCAGAAGCAAGGGAAGTAAAAGCAAATATAAATGAATGAGTCTATAACAGCCGAGAAAGTTTCTGAACAAAAGAAATAGCTAACAAAACAAAAGGCAATCAATTAAATGGGAGAAGATATCTGCAAACAACAGCTGCAACAAGGGGTGAATATCCAAAATATATAAAGAATCCATACAAGTCAAAACTAAACAAACATTTATCCCAAGAAGGCATAAAAATGGCCAACAGATATATGAAAAATACTCAACTTCACTAGCTATTAAGGAAATGCAAATCAAACTACACCTCTTAGAGTGGCTATTATAAACAAGACAAGTAATATAAGTTTTAGAGAGGTTGTAGAGAAAAGGGAACCCTTATTCACTGTTAGTGGGAATGTAAATTGGTATAGCCACTACAGAAAACAGTATGGAAATTTCTTAAATTTTGAGCATAAATTTACTATATGACTCAGCAATCCCTCCTGTGGGTATCCACCCAATAATTTGAAAACATTTCTCAATGATATATATGCACCTCTATGTTCATTGCAGCATTATTCATGGTGGCTAAGACATGGAAACAATCAAAATATACTTTGCTAGATGATTGGATAAAGAAGATGTGGTACATATATACATGGAATACTACTCAAACATAAGAAAAGATAAAATATTGCCATTTGTGACAACACGGATGGACCTTGAGAATATTATTCTAAGCAAAATAAGTCAGCTAAGAACCATATAATTTCACTCATATGTGGATATAAAACTGAAACACATAGACACAGACAATAGTATGATGGTTATGAGGGAAGGGGATGGGGAATAGTTAAGGTTAAAAGAAGCCAAATATATGGTGACAAAAAATGACTTGAGTTTGGGTTGTGGGCACACAATGCAATATACAGATAATGAATTCTAGAACTGAGACTTATATAATCTTATTAACCCATATCACCCCTGATAAATTTACTTAAAATATAATTAAAGAAGAATTAGAGAACAAGAAAGGAAAACTTAAGAGAAAAGAGCACTAGGAAAAAAGTTACAAGTAAAGTTACAAAGTTAATTAATAAAGAAATAAAAACAAAGACAAAACCATATTAGAAAAATGAAGGCAAGGGTATGGTGCACATAAACAAAATTCCCATTCATTATGGAAGAAAAGCAATAGAAAGTATGTAAATCTGACATGTAACCACAAAATATATTATTTATAGATATGAAGCCAGCAAATGAGATTAAAACAGCAGCACATTAATATGTACACATGTCTTTCTCTGTCCAAATAATTAGGTTATATGTCATCATCAAATACAGTGAGATGTTTTCAAATTAAAGCATCTGTAGCTTTTTAAAAAATAGACCAAATTAGATAATTATAGCATCAAAAAATAATCTTTTTAATCATGCCAGTATATTGTACATACACTTATAATTTTTTAAAACTCTAGATATCAGAGTGATGCCTAAGAATCCCTCTATTCTTTCCCAAGAAGTATTCCATGAGACAGTAATGTTCATTCAATTTCATTATTACTTTTTGCGTTTTGATAGTCATTTCTTCTACCTCATTAGGGGAATTCCATTGCTATTTCATCACAATTATGAACAGATACTAGTGTATGTCCTACTTCTCTCATGAACCATTAAAAAACACTAGATACTTCCTATTGTGCTGTCCACACTGTTTTCAATTTAGACCTCATCTAGTTCAATTCTTCCTTTGAAAATGGAAAAACAGTTCCAGAATAAGAAAGGGATATATTTGCCTTGTTTTTATCACAAATCAACATAGTTTCTTATGGAAAAAAAAAGTATAAATTTAACAAGATCCCATAACTCCAAAGGTTTTTGTCATTGATGTTTAAATTCTATTTGTTTTTTGGCTGATTTTATGTAAAATAAGTACTTTAATGTGTACTCCAGTATTACACAAGAAGCACTGATTTTCTTTGAATAGGAAGAATTGTTTTTTCAGCCTCTTTCTTTGGGTTTTCTAGTTATTTGTTTTTACTTTTTGTAAGTCTTAATTGTAGAAATTGACAAAATAAGCTATTTAATCAAATGCCTAGTATTGACTATAATTGTATGTAACTTCTGGGTTCTCAGTAAATTACAATACCTCCTGGAAAATGAACTATGCTATTAATAGACTGGTTTTAAAGAAATGATGACAATTAAAATATTGATTGGTTTATTTACTGACAAACATTTTGTATTGAATTGGTTTATTTTACCATATACTTAAAATTTTTTTTATTTTGTTTTATTGCTTAAAGTATTACATAAGTCTCCATTTTTTCCTTGACCTTCCCCCCACGTCCCCTACCCCCCAGTGTCTTGTGTCCATTGATTATGCTTATATGCATGCATACAAGTCCTTCAGTTGATCTCTTAATCTTCCCCAGCCTTCCTGCTGTAGTTTGATAGTCTGTTCAATGCTGTTCTGCCTCTGTATCTATTTTTGTTCTTCAGTTTATAATGTTCTTTATTATCCATAAATGAGAAAGATCATGTGGCATTTTTATTTCATTGACTGGCTTATTTCACTTAGCATATACTTTTACAGACTGGTTAACATTAAAATCTATATACATCAATATTTGAGAAATCTTGATAGTACTTTCCATGAAAATGCATAATACATATAATGCCAAATACTATCCGAAGCACTGTATATGCTTCAATGTCCTATAAGAAAGGTTTTATCGATGTCTCATTTTATACTTGAGAAAATTAATGTCTAAATAATTTAGAAAATTCCCCAAATATATCTGGCTGTTAAATGGTAGATTAAAAATTTAAATCAAAGCTAGCTGACTCCAAAATTGTAGATAGAAGCTACTTGATTATACAACATACATGATACTTTCTATTTTCAAACAAGTTATTTAGTTCTTTTGGAAGATGTTATGGGATCTCTTTTTTTAAACGAGTACAGTACAATAAAACCTTGATTATCACAATACTTGGAGTTATTTAACTCAATACTTGGAGTTGATTAGAGTTTATTTTTTACTAAGGACTAGTTTTTTGGTGTTTTTTTTTTTTTTTTTTTTTTGGCCCTGTTGAAAACTCCACCATTCAGAATATACCTTTCACCACTGTAGAAAGCCAAGAATAAATAAAATAAATTATATGCATATTATTTGGTTATATACAATATAAAAATTATTGCATAGCAAAGTAAATCCTGAAAAATCCAATAGACACATGAGACTTGAGGAAAATACAACAAAAAAGAAAGATGAAGTAATATCTATGATATGAAGATAATATTTTATAAATTGACAAAAAATATACAAATAACTCATTAGAAAAATGGATAAAAAATATAAAGACATAATTCTCAAGCAATCAAAACCAAGTGGCCAAAATATTTCACAGGATATTCAAAAAAATCACTGGAAGTAAGGGAAATGCAAATTAAAATCTGAATGAAGTGCCATTTTGTATCCATTAGAATAACAAAAGGAAGATATTTAACATCCATTGCTGACTGTGACTCATAGAAGTATGTATTATTTCATGTTCTTTAAATGACACAATAACACAACTTCACTCTCTCTCCTGTTTTCTGCATCGTGTGTGTGTGTGTGTGCGTGTGAGTGTGTGTGTGTTTAAGGGTTTAATATGATAAAAAATCTTGGAGAAAAGTATGGAATAATACAAAGTATGTTTTTAAAAAGTGTTATGTGGGGTAAAGATAAGAGATAGCAATGGATGAGTATAGAAATGAGGAATGTTCATTACATGTATGAGTCTATTTCTATTTTGCTTGTTATTTACCAATGTTACCCCAATAAATGTAATCATTTTTTTTTAAAAAAGGAAATGAGGAGTGGAGATACAAGCAAAAATAAAAAGTATATTACTCATGTAAAACTAATCTAGAATGTATGGTGTCCTGTTATATGAAATTATGTCTGAGTTTTCATAAATGAGTTGGCAATAAGAACAATAGCATTAATTATATATCTACTGACTTCTAAGGATGAACAGGATATTGTCAAGTGAAAAGACAAGATATAAAATACTGTTACCATGTCACAATATGAATTTTAATTTTGTTCAAAACAAATTATCCATGTGTCTATCTGCTTACATATTTTGTATGTGAAATATTATAAAAGGAAAATGGACAGCAATCTATTAACATTGCTTACCTCCAAAGAATGGAATTTTAAGGAAGTATGGAGTGAAGGAGTGAGTGGGTTCAAGGATCTAAATAATTTTATTTACATTTTTTGTATTGGTTCAGTTGTTATAAAAATTGTAACATTTGTTAGTAAAAAGTACATATAGAAGTTAATTCTATAGACAAAAAAACAATAAGGAATCATTGTCCTTAAATTACACATTAAACCTTATAGACTTAAGTATATACAGAAAATTCCACACACACACAAAAAAAAACAACCAAAATGCACATTACTCTCAAATGCACATGGAACATTCTCCAAAACAGGTAATGGTCATATGTTAGGCCATAAAATAAGTGTTAGTAAATCTAAAAAGATTGAACTCATATTAAGCATATTTCCAATCATAATAGTATAAAGCTAAACATCAATTACATGATAAAATCTGAGAAACCTAAAATTGTGTTGACGTTAAACATGCTACTGAATAAACAATGTGCCAAAAGGAAAATTAAACTATCACTTGAAACAAATCAAATAGAAATACAACTTACCAAAACTTATGGGATGCAGTAAAAGCAGTTCTAAGAGAGAAGTTTATAGCAATAAATGTTTGTCTCAAGAAACAAAGAAATCTCAAATAAAGAAATTAACTTTATACTATAAGGAATTATTTAAAAAGAAGATATAAAGCTCAAAGTTTGTAGAAAGGGGAAATAACAAATATCAGAGCATAAATAAATGAAATAGAGACTAAAAGGTAATAGGAAGAATCAATAAAACTACATTTTAAAAAATAAAAACTATACACCTTTGGCTAGAAATTCCAAAAAAGAAATGAAATAAATAAAAATAGAAATAAAATAGAAAATGTTACAACTGATGCAGCAGAAATACAAAGATGATAAGACTACTATGAGCAATTACACAAAAACAAATTGCATATCCTGGAAGAAGTGGAAAATCTTAGACACATACAACACAGCAAGACTGAATCATGAAGATATAAAAAAATCTTAACAAGCTGATTACTAGTAAATAAATTGAATTAATAATAAAAAAACACCCAACAATCAAAAGACCAGGAAAACAGGGTTGTAATATAATTTAAAATTAATGAAACAGAATAGAGAGCCCATAATTCTAGCCAACAAAGAAAAATTACTACTAATCCTTCTCAAACTCTTACAAAATATTGAAGAAGAGAGAACACTTCTAAACTCATATCTTGAGGCCACCATTAACCTGATACCAAAACCAGAAAAGGACACCACACACCAAAAAAATTGCAGGCCAATATACCTGATAAACATAGACAAGAAAATCCTCAATAAAATATTACTAAACCAGGGAGAACCAAGATGGTGGCATAGGTGAACACCTGTACTTGCTGCCTCTCACAACCACATCAAAATTACAACTAAAAGACAGAACAACTATCATCCAGAACCACAGGAACACTGGCTGAGTGGAAGTACCACAACCAGAGAGGGGAAGAAAGTGCAATGAGACTGGTAGGAGGTGCAGAGATGTGGAAAGGGCTGGCACCTGGGTGAGCTGCTTTTTTAATCAGGAGGTGGATACAAGCTCCCACTTGCTCTGAACTCCAGTTCTGGGTGAGACTCTGGGGAACCCAGACACATACAGGGAGAAACTGGACTGTCTGATATTGGAGCAAGAATACAAGAGCGGCTTTCTTTCAAATGAAGGTGCTCATAGCAGTCATTGTTCCTGCGCTGGGACCTCTCCAGTGCAGGGCTGACTGGCAGCCATTGCTGTTTGCTCCACCTTGGTGATTCCCTTAGACCCCACCCAACCCAATTTACAACCCCACCCAAACTGTGTGCAGTGGCTTTTTCATATGAATGGCCTGTCCTTTCTCAGCCTAAAACCTGTCAAACAGGCAGCAGCTGGGTCAGGGGGCGTCAAAGCTATTAAAAGAAGGCCCAAGGCCAGCAGTAGCAGCCTGCCTTTCTTCACAGCTGGGCCTTGTCTGGGCACTTCCAAACCCGATACAAAGAGGAGGAATCTGCAGATCTCTCTGTAGTTCCTGCTGGGTGGTCCCAGGCAGTGGCTGACTTTGCACCTCCTTGGAGATCCACGAGCCACTGCACCCAGTGGTCAGTGTGAGACCATACCGGATCACAACTCTTCACATCCATAAGTGATACACTCAAGGGGCAGACTCAGTCAGCACCAAAGCCCCACTGAAGCAAGTCCTACTTCATAAGGGTGTCTCCTGCACAATATTTCCTCCATTGTAGACACAACTGGTCCTCACAGCCAATTGGCCTGGAGGTCAATTCCTCCCAGTGACACCAATAACAATCAAGGCTTAACTACAAGACTGTGCACACAGCCCACAAAGGGGTGAACCAAGAGTGTCCACCTCAGGTGATTGGGGAGGCTGAGCCATTGGGCCCTATAGGACACCTATTACATGAGGCCACTCTATAAACTCAAGGAGACTTAGCAGCTCTACCCAACACATAGAAACAAACACAGGGAAGCGGCCAAAATGTGGATACAAAAAAACATGTCACAAATGAAAGAAAGCAAAATACTGGATAAAGAGTTCAAAACTACAGTTATAAGGCTACTCAATAATCTTCTAGAAACCTCTAAGGAACTTAGTGAGACCTCAAGGATATTAGTGAGAATGCCAAAAAATGGAAAAGACCAGTCAGAAATTAAGCATATAATGACTGAAATAAAGAATAATATACAGAGATTCAATAGTAGATCAGAGGATCCCAAGACTCAAAGATTTGAAATACAAGGAAGCAAAAAACACCCAAATGAAAGAGAAAAAAGAGAATCCAAAAATATGAAGATAGTGTAAGGAACCTCTGGGACAAGCATACCAACATCTGAATTATGGAGATGCCATAAGAAGAGAGAGAGCAAGATATGAAAAACCTATTTGAAGAAATAATGACAGAAAATTTCCCTTACCTGGTGAAAAATATAGACTTGCAAGTCCAGGAATCGCAGAGAATCCCAAATAAGAGGAATCCAAAGAGGATCACACCAAGACACATCATACTTAAAATTCCAAGGGCAAAAGACAAAGAGAGAATCTTAAAAGCACCAAGTGAAAAACAAATAGTTACTTACAAGTGAGTGTCCATATGACTGTCAGCTGATTTCTCAACAGAAACTATACAGGCCAGAAGGGAGTGGCAAGAAATATTCAAAGTGATGAATAGTGAGAGCCTACAACCAAGAATACTCTACCCAGCAAAGCTGTCATTTAGAATTGAAGGTCAGATAAAGAGCTTTAGAGATAAGAAAACACTAAAGCAGTTCATCATCACCAAACCAGTATTATATGAAATGCTGAAGGGTGTTCTTTAAGAAGAGGAGGAAAAAGAAAAAGATAAATATAAAAAATTATGAACAACAAAGTGACAACAAATACATATCTATCAACAAGTGAATCTAAAAATCAAATAAATAAAAAATCTGAAGAACTGAAGAAAGTGGTGAATCTAATAGAATTTAGAGCATGGAAAGGGAGCAGTCTGACAATTCTCGGGGGCAAGAGGGTATGGCTGGTGCAGGAAGAGATTTGACAAAGATCTTACACCTGTGGATGAGGACAGTGGGAGGTGAGGGCCTGTGATGGGGTGGGAACCGGGTGGAGGGGAGCTGTGGGGGGGGGGAAGAGGAATATCTGTACTAATCTTCACAATAAAGATAAAAATAAATATTACCAACCCAAATGCAATAGTATAATAAAAGGATCAAACACCATGATCAGGTGGCATTTATTCAAGAGATGCAAAGATGGTTTAAAATCTGTAAATCAATCCATTAGATACACCACATTAACAAAACGAAGGATAAAAATTATCCCCTTAAATGCAGAAAATGGATTTGACAAAATTCAACATTAATTTTGATGAACAAAAGAAATCTTTCACAGTAATAGGTATAAAAGGATGTATCTTAACATAATAAAGGTCATATGTAACAAACCCACAGTTAAAATAATACTTAATGGTGAAAAGTTTTTTCTCTATGATTAGGGACAAGACAAAATCCTACTGTCACCAATTTTATGTAATATAGAATTGGAAATTCAAGCCAAAGCAATTGGGCAAGAAATAGAAATAAAAGGCATCTAAATCAGAAAAACAGTAAAACTGTTACTATTTGCAGATGACGTATTATATATACAAAACCCTAAAGACTCCCCCCAAAATTTTTAGAACTAATGATCACATTCAATAAAGCTGCAAGGTACAAAATAAATATACAAAAATAGCTTGTATTTTTATACACTAAGAACAGATTAGCAAAAAGGAAAATTAAAAAAAAACTATTTACAATTGCATAAAAAATAATAAAATAGCCCTAACTAGTTTGGCTCAGTGGATAGAGCACTGGCCTGCAGACTGAAGGGTCCCAGGTTCGATTCCGATCAAAGGCATGTACCTTGGTTGCAAGCACATCCCCAGTGGGGAGTGTGCAGGAGGCAGCTGATCAATGTTTCTCACTCATCAATGTTTCTAACTCTCTATCCCTCTCTCTTCCTTTCTGTGAAAAATCAATAAAATATATTTTTAAAAATTATAATCTAATCTAATAAAAGAGTAATATACAAATTAACCATCACTCTGAGACACCCAGGCCATGCCCACCCGTCAATCATAGTGGCTGTATGCAAATTAACCCAGCCAAGATGGCGGCCGGCAGCCATGGAGCTAGAGCAAACAAAGGCTTCCCTTGCACCAGGAGTAAACTACCTGGGCAGGCTGGGCCTCTGCTCAAGGAAACAATGTTTCAATTATAGAAGCCAAGGAGCTGACGCAAACAGGAGGCTTTGTGCCTGCCTAGGCCTCCACTCAAAGTAACAAGTTTCAATTATAGAAGATAAATAAACCCCAGAAACCTGATTCCAGATAGCCTCACTGGGACGTTGGGTCAATGGGAGCTGTGTCTAGCCTGAAAATGGCCCTCAGCCCCTCACCCAGGCTGGCCAGGCACCCTAGTAGGGACCAGAACTCTGAACGGCCTGTGGGCAGCTTAAAAATGGCCCTCAGCCCCTCATCCAGGCTTGCCAGTCACCCCAGTAGGGACCCAAACCCTCAACGGGTTGTAGCCAGACTGAAAATGGCCCTCAGCCTCTCACCCAGGTTGGCCACACCCCAATGGGGTGAAGGTTCCCACTGGGGGCTTGGTCAGCCTGCAAACAGCCATCAGCCCCTTACCAAGGCTGGCCAGGCATGCCAGCAGATGGACATCCCCCGAGGGGTCCCATGCTGCAAGAGGGCACAGGCCGGGCTAAGGGATCCCCTGAGTACACAAATTTTTGTGCACCAGGCCCCTAGTAATAATAATAAAATACATAGGAATAAATTTAACCAAAGAGCTGAAAGACCTATACACTGAAAGCTATGACATTGATAAATAATTGAAGACACAAATAAATACAAATATAGATTGTATTCATGGATTGAAATAATTAATATTGTTAAACAGTCCATACTATCCAGGAAAAACTATGCATTCAATGTAATTCATATAAAAATACCAATGTCATTTTTCATAGAATTATAACTAGCAAACTTAAAATTTATATAGAATCATAATGGACCCCAAATGGCCCAAGTAATCTTAAGAGAACAAAGCTGAAACTCCACACTCCTTGATTTTAAATTATATTACAAAGCTATAATTATCTAAACATTATATTAAGAGCATTAAAAACAGACATGTAAGTTAATGAAACAGAATAGCCTAGAAATAAATCCGTGTATGTATGCTCAATCAATATGTGTCAAAGGAGCCAGGAAAATACAAAGGTGAAAAGATAGTCTTTTCTGGTGTTGAGGAAACAACAACTACATGTTAACAAATGAAACTGGGCCATTATCTTATACTATACACAAAAGTTAACTCAAAATGGATCAGGGATTTAAAGATATGGAACCATAATATTCTTAGAAGAAAACATAGGCAGTAAGCTTTTGTCTAGTAAGCTTCTGAACCATCATTAGTGTTGGTAGTGAGTTTTTGGATTTAACACCAAAAGCAAAGATAACACAATAAAAATAAATAAGTGGGACTATATCAAACTAAAAAAGCTTTACAGAAGAAGAAACCATTAACAAAATGAAAAGAAAATAACCTAGTCATTGAAAGAAATTATTTTCAAGTTATATATAAGATAAAGGGTTAATATCTAAAATATATAAATGATTGTTCCCCCTTTCCACATGCCTTGTTCATTTTAGTCTGATATTGCTGGAGGAGAAACAATTGGAAAAATGCAAGTCAGAAAGTTTACCAATGTGCTATGATCTGCAGCTATTTAGAGAGACAAATTCTTAGCCAGCCAAATGTAGCCCAGTTGCTGATTCTAGAACTGGAGATACAGGAAAACAAAACAAACAAATGATCAAACAAAAAAACATAATTTTTACTGCCTGGATATAACGTGAATCCTATTGGTGAATGTAATTAATAAACAAATGAATTTATAATCCTGTATAATAAAGATGTAATATGCAAATTAACCCTCACACCCTCACAAGATGGTTGCCTACCACCAGGCCAGCAGGGGGGTTAGTGAGAGATGACCAAACAACTGAACAAGCAGGCTGTGTGGGGCAACCAGGC
>PVJC01047186.1:0-13006 GCA_004026665.1 Murina feae
ACGGGGGAGGGAGTGCCAGTTTCAGGCAAAACCAGAGGATTTATAGGGCCGGAAGTAGTGGGTGGGGTAACGCGTGTGGCCCCTGTTGATTGGTCAAGGGAAGGTCTTTAGCCGGGCATTTCCTCTGCATCCCTATTGGCAGATCTTCACGCTTGCACCGCCCTTCCGCCCTTACATGAGCATTATTTTTAATTATTGTAGAAGATTCCATTGTACGAGCATAGCTTAAGTGAGAAAATGTTTTCCTCTTGGTAGGTATGTTATTTTTCACTATTTGCAATCATGTGATAGCATCTTGAGCATTCATCTTTGTCCTCATACTGGATCGCTTTTCTAGAACTTTCTGGTTCAAAGTGAGTATTTATAAGGCTCTGATGTATATTATCAGATGGCTTTCTAGAAAAATGGTACCTGCTTACATTTCCACTAGCAACATGGGAGGGCCAGATGCCAGAATCATGATTACAGTTATAGAGATCCGGCTAGTTAAGGTATTGTCAACATTAGCATTTTCACACCTCAGCACTTCCACCAATAATAATTCATAATAATAAATCCAGATTTATTGGGGGCTTATAATAGTCCAGATATTTCACTGTGAATTTTATCTGTGTTGTCTCATTTAGACCTTCCACTAACCAAAGGTCAGGGATCCTAGTACTTCCCTCAATTGCAGATGAGGTTAGAAGACTCAACAAGGTTAAGCCACTTGCCTAATGATGACAGCCAGTAAATGGTGGGTCCCAGATTTGAGTTCTGAGAGTCTGACTTTTGCAAGTGTTATTCTTTACTTTTTTAGTAAGACAGAGATGAACAGTTGAGGTTAACTCTACCCAGTGGTTAGCCACCCTGTGCACCGCTTGCTAAAGGTCCAACTTGAGCTGCATGTTGCAAATGAGAGTGAGAGCTCTGGTGTTAACATCTTTCCGGTCTCCCCCTCGCAAGGAAATTGTCACCTTCCCAGCCAGGCATGTAGCGGAGGGAAACAGCTCTCCTGATTCTGTGAAGCCAAATAATTCCCATTGCCTGTATGTCTAAGTGGATCTTCTTTCCTCCACTGTGCTCTCTGCCAAGTGCCAGCTGCATGTGTTTCCTGGGAAAAGTCCTCTGAAGGGAGGAGGATGGGGACTTGCTGAGTATTTCACAATGCCTTTTGGGTGACTCTTCTTGAAAAGTCACCAACTGGTTTTTACCGCCTTTCCCTGGCTTGCAGGGCTAGTGCCTGGATCCCAAACCGTGTGACTGGACCAGCAGCATCAGCATCAGCATCAGCTGGGAGCTTGTTAGAAATACAAATTCTCAGGCTTTATCCTAGACTCACCGAGTCAGAAGCACCAAGGATGAGTCCCAGAGATCTGATTTCAGAAATCCTCTGGGTGATGTTGATGCTCGCTGAAGTTTGAGATCTACTGCCCTGAGCCTCCCTTTCCTCCTCTGAAAAGTAGTCTTAGTAGTGACAGAAATATCTACCCGTGTGCTTAAGGGAGGATTATATGAGCTAGTTTGAGTCATGGCTCAGTGCCTGGCATACAGTAAGCACTTAATAAGGGGTAGATACCACTACTGTCTGAACTTGTCCAAGGTTGCTGTGCAGGGACAGCCCGTCTCCTGGCTGTGGGCCTGGTGGGGCTCTGAACATCATTCCCTCCTCCTGTCATGGTGCGGCCAATCAAATGCTTGTCTTCTGAGGGTTTGCATCTTTAGGAGAGACTCTCAGGGATGTAACAGTGGCTAGATCCCAGTCATTCCATGACATTCCAGCCCATGCTTCTCAACCTTTCATCTACTCAGGACATACCTGAGGATCCTGCTACAGAATCTGGTTCAGAAGGTCCGGGGCTCTGAGAGTCTGCATTTCTAACAAGCCCCCTGGTAAATGAAGGTGACACTGTTTCTGGTTTGTGGACCACCCTTGGAGTAGCATCTCTAGAACTGTGGTTCTCAGTTTCAGCCTCACATTAGAATCAGTGGGGCATCTTGGAAGTGAGACAGCTCTGCCCACCAATTAAATCCCAATTTCTGAGGGTGTGGTCCTGGCATCAGTGGTTCTTATCTGCAGCCTAGGTTGAGAACCACCACCCTGGAGTAGCGCCATAGGGACATGGAATGTCCTCTCTTCCCTTTGCCTCCTTTAAGACTCTCCTGGGTAGGGGGTTGGGGGGCTGGAAGGGTGGAGGAGGGCGGGGGGTGCTTCTCTCTAGGCCTTACTGCTCTTTTCTCAGTCCTGGGTCTGGATTCTGTGATGACAATTTCACCAGGGTTAGACAAGGTACGCCAGCTAACAGGACTGTGACCCATCATGCTCCCTGTCAGGTGGCGATAATGAAAACTGACCGTCTCCATCAGGCAGGGCAGGCAGCAGCCGGTGTAGGGCCTTCTTCTTGTCCAGAGAACGGCTTGGACACCTCTGCCACCTGGGCGCCAGGAAGTGACACTGATTACATCTACCTTGTGGAGCTGATGGTCTCCCACCCCCTATGGACTTGCATTGAGCTGGACCAGCTGGCCGTGATGTCCTGGAGACAGTGTTGCCAGGGAGACCATATGCAAAACAGGTGTCTAGGGTGCCTTGGCTGTAACTCTGCCTGGAGATCCAGATGTTCATCTTGCACCCCAGTCTCTCTGCTTGGAAGATGAAGTCGGTGAGTCCCTTGCAGGTGGAGGCGATGCACTGACATTCACCAATGTTGAAAAACTTTCAACCCACAGTAACTAGCTGCTGCTCTTTTTGCCACCCATGCCTCCCACCTCCCCATGCATCTAAAGGGTGAACGCCTGGCCCAACAGAGGGATCTCCAGGCCTGCTCCCTCTCCTTATTTCCATCCTCAGTGCCCCTGCTGTAGAATCTCACTTGGGAGACACCACCCTCCCTGAGGAGCTGATCCTTAAGGCCAGAGGTAATGGGGCTGCAGGAGCAGCTAGAGGGTGAGTGTGGCAGGGTCGGCCTTGGGAGAGCCAAGGCTGAAGGGGCTACAGGTGCTCGCCTGAGGGGAGGGACTGGATTGAGCAGAGGCAGAATAGAGCTTTGCTTTCTGCTTCAAGTTGTTTTTCTCCTGTACTCATATTGCTTTGATAAAAAGAACTGAAAAGTTCCTGTAAAAATCAGAAGTGAAAGTAATTCCTCTACAGCCATGGACATACCGATTCACAAGTAATTAATGCTAATTTGTATCAATGTACTAGGTTCTCCACATGTCACCTAATTCACTTGTAATTATCAGGTGACCTGGGGTGACCAAGGAGTCATGGCTTGTCCAGGAAATTCCTGGTCTCGGCACCAAAAGTTCCATGTCTGTGGAACCTCCTTAGTCCCAGTCAAACTAGTCATCCCATTACAACCCCCGGAGGCAGCTGTTACAACCACATGTGTTTGAGAGAGGAAGAAACTGAAGCTCCAAGAGCTTCCTGTAACTTGCATACTGGTCACACAGCTTGTCATTGGTAGCCATAGTTAAGAGTTACACAACTAGTTAGTGGTAGGATCAGTTAAGTCATACTATAGTTAGTGGTAGAAAGAATTAAGTCATACTGTGAGTTAGTGGTGGACAGTTAGGAGGCATGCTATCATTAGTAGCAGACACAGTTGAAGGTCCACAGCTAGTTAAGTGTAGACACAGCTAGTCAATGGTAGCCATAGTTAAGGTTACACAACTAGTTAGTGGTAGAGCTTTGTTACAAGACATCACATGGAGCCTTAGAGCTGGGAAGACTATAGGGTCACATGTCTGCTCCCCTTGTCTCTGGACAGGGAAACTTGAACTCAAAGTGGTAAAATGACCTACCCAAGGTCACATGGAGAGAGAATTTGTTTTGTGCTTCCAAGGGACCTTTGGGCTGGAAGTTAGGGGAGATTTATGCCACACAGGACCCATTAGGAGGCCTGCCTGTTGGCTTTGACAAGAGTGAACCTTGTATCTCACTTTGAGGAGGATTGGCAAAAGGATTGGCATTGGATGGTGTCTGGGGCCAGGGGCCCACAACCAGGGCTGAGTCTGGGTCTGAGTCTGGGTCTGGGGTTGGGGTTAGGAGAGGCTGTTTCTCTTTACAATTTACATACACAGCAGCAACAGTCTGGGAAAAAACAACCCAAACAAACTCTCAAAGGATGTTTTGGACTTAATCCCAGCATCGGAAGCTGCTCGGTAAGATAAATAAGATAAAGTTGGTGTGCCTCTAAGGTTGAGCGATCATATCACTACTGCATTTGAAATATTCATGAGGGCAAGGGAGGTATGAGGAACAGCTACAGAAACATATCCTGCTTTAAAAAGGCAGAACTCAAAGGCATGAAAAATGAATTAGGAGAAATTAATGTTGGGGTGGAGGGGGGACAGTTATGGCCCAGAGGGAGTAAGGAAGGAGGTGTGGAGGTATTCCAGACTGGGCTGTGACCAGAATTCTCTACCCTGCCTGCAAGTTTGAAATGTCAATCGTTTCATCTATCATATGAATCTTACACTTGGTCGCAAAATGGATGGTTCTAGCAATAATTAGAAAGCAGAGTAGGGGGGGTATGAGATGGGGAGGGCGGTGCTGGGTGGGAAAGATGGAGCAAAATCAGGAAAATGAACTAACTCCTGTAAATTGTGGATGGATTTCTGGGCTCTGTAGAGGAACATGATACCAAGAGAGGAATTTCTAAACCTGGCTCTGCCAAAAATTTCTGCCATTTTTATGCACATCTTTGAAACTCAGTCCTCCCTTTGTGAAGCCGAGGGGGGATGGGCTGGCTGCCCTCCACTCCAGCATTTAGGGGCTCTGATTTTGTGATATACTTAGACATCAAGGTTGCTGAAGGCAAAATGGTCATATGTATTCACCAATGGTGGGACATAATGCTTTTGGATATAGACAGCTGTTGGCAGTGCCTCTCAAGTCACTATGTTAGTGAGTCCAGTAGGGTGAGGCCCCTTTAAAAGGCAAATCCTTGAAGTGTCAACTGGCATAGCCATTCTGGAGAGAGATCTGGTACTATGCTTATCCTCTGTGGTCCCAGACCCGCAGCATCAGCATCACCTGGGAGCTTATTAGAAATGGAAATTCTGTCTCATTCCAGATCTCCTGAGTCAGAATCTGCCTCTTAACAAGATCCCCGAATGAGTCATGTGCATGTTAAAGTCTGAGTGACCCAAGATAACAATTCTGCTCCTGGATTTCTACCCCAGGGAAAGTTACCCAAGGAGCTGGGTTTGTGGTAATGGTGAATTGGAAGCAATCGAGGTGCCCATTGGTGGGTTAGAATAATAGATTTGATGCATCACAGCAATATTTTAAAAATGTTTTTATTGATTTTAGCGAGAGAAGAAGGGAGAGAGAGAAACATTGATTGGCTGCTTTCTGCATGCCCCCTACTGGGAATGAAGCTCACAACCAGGCATGTGCCCTGACTGGGAATTGAACCAGAGACCCTTCATTGCATGGTGTGATGCTCAACCAACTGAGCCACACTGGCCAGGGCGTGGATAGATCTTAAAAACAAAGTGCTGAGGGGGAGAACGTAAGGACCCCAGAATCATTTCTACAGCTTGGCACAATTACTGGTTAAAAACACATTATACACTAACCAACACAATATGTTAAAGTCCCAGGAGGGCAAGCACTTTTGTCTGTTTTTCCACCACTGTATACCTGGTACATAGGGAGTATTCAATATTTGATGAACAAATGAACTCCTCAAGAATATGTACACATCGAGGGACAAGGAATATATCCAAGGAGAGAGGTGTTAGTTCTCTATAGTGGTTATGTGCCAGCAAGTGAGGAGTAAGTCACTCAACTTTTTGTATCTGGGGTGAAATGGAAGCCCAGGCTTATGCGAGAGTGGTGTTGGCCTAGTAGGCTCATTTTCAGTTGTCCTACCCTGCAATGGCTTGGCTGCATGGCCTCTGGGTCATCCGAGGTCTCGCTGGCTACCTTTGTCTTTCTTATTGTTAGGCTTCAGTCTGTTCATTCTGTAGGAACAGACTATCCAGAGAGTCTAATGCATGCATCCCCTCATTTGTGCTCACAACACTGCCTGGACCAGTGGTTCTCAGCCAGGGACAACTTTGCCCCCAGGAGACATTTGGCAATGTCTGGAGACATTTTTGATGGTCATGATTGGCTATGTGTGTGTGTGTGTTGGTGTGTGTGTTACTGGCATCTAGTGAGTAGAGGACAAGGATGCTGCTAAACATTCTACAATGCAAAGAATGAATGGGTGTAAATGTCAATCATGTTGGGGTGAGAAACTGTGCCCTAGAGCTTGGTGCCTTATTAGGTCAATTTCTGCAGGTGAGGAAGCAGGCATGGAGGTTGGGGAATCCTTCCGCAGGCCCACTGCTGATGAGCAATGGAGCTGAGATGTAGACCATGTGAGGCTGGCACCAGAGCCCTGCTCCGACCACCACACATGACTGCTTCTCAGGAACGAAAAACCCAAACAAGCAGATTTCGCGCAGCTTTTCAATCATTTACTCAGTTATTCTACCACCAGGGTGACCAGCTGTCCTGGTTTTGCCCTGCACTGAGTGGTGTCCCTGAACGTGGAACTTTCAGTGCTCAAGCCGGGCCATATGGCCACCCCAGTACTACCCAGACTCTATAAACATCTGGGTGTGTGACCTGATCAATATATTCCATCTGTTGAGTTCATACATACTATGTGCTAGTAGCTATTGATATAGGCAAGATAACAGTGGGGTGAGGGCATGAGTGGGGAGATGGGGGGACGATGAGGGATTAGGAAAAAAAGAAAAAACAAAACCCAGCCCCACGTTCACTTACGATGACTTTCTCATCCTTAGTGCTCAAGGCCAACTTTGTCCCTGTTCTGAGAATATTTATCTGTTAGACCCTTGAGTTAAGTCAGCAAGCCTCCGGGTAGATCACGGTTCACCCCTAAAGGGTTTTTGAGGTTTGATTGTGAAACAGTTCAGTTGGGGATAGGGTGGTAGAGGAAAAATCCTGTGGCTTGATGGCAAGGTCAGAGTGCCCATCTGACCATGAGAAAATGGCTTAACCTGTCCTGGTATCAGCGTCCTCATTTGCAGAATGAGTTGCTAATAAGAGCAGGACTGGGAGTAGTGTCTTTGTGCCAGGTACTGTGCTGAGTACTTTGCCTGCGAGGTGTTTGCACATACGGCGTTATAAGGTTATCTCATTTACTCCTCGAAGCGACGGGAGGGGGTAGCTCTTTGGGTTGAGTGGTTAGCCCTCGGAGGCAGCCAGTGAGTGGTAGAGCCAGGATGCAAACCCAGATGGTCTTGCCGAAGACCACACTTGCACCGCTATGTAACGTCTCCTGCGGCTGTTGCTGAGATGGAAAAGCCTGCCAATTAGGGCCAAAAACCAGGAGGTGGCCTCAATGGCAGCGCATTAAGTGTGCTTGCAAAGGCTTGTGTGTTTCTCCACCATCCAGGATCCCGGAAGCATCACTGGCTCCCCAACACCTGCAAGAAGGGTCCCCATTAGCTGCGCCTCACTCACTTCCCCCAGCAGCTTGTGTTTGATGTGATCAGTGCATTTGAAGTGTTGCTCAGGCCTCAGGAACCTCTTTTCATAGAGAAGCAGAGCTCCAGCCTCCCAGCAGCAGCTGGCTGCCTGTTCTCAGCCCGACCATAGGAGTCTGGCTCCAGCTGTAGGATGTATGTGTCAGCTTCAAAAGCACTGGGGCTGTGTCCACACAGGGAAGGTCCTGGCTCGGTTTGCTGAGCTTTCAAGGACCGGGGTCTGTGGGGGAGTGGAGAGGCTGATTTTCATTCTGTCTATAGCTGAATACATTATTCTTGTATGCTAATTATTCTGAAAATAAACAATGGCTACTGTTCATCAAGCACTTACTAGGTGCTGAGCACTTCACATGGAATGATTCTCTCCTCTTCCTTGACTACTGGTTCTCCTTAACCTTGATGTCTCCGCTCTGCCCCCCACAGCTACTAACTATATTCCAAAAACCCAGAAAAGGGCCTGACAAATGTAGTTTTCCAATAAGTATTTGTTGAATGAATAAATGAGTGAGTATGTTTTGGGCTCTATGCTAAGCCTAGCCCATTGTATTATTTTGCTTAAATCTCACAGTAATCCTATGAGACAGGCAGAAATTTTAACTTTCTGCTCCCATAAACCCAGCTTCATGAAGAGCTCTATTATACTCCTCCCTGTTATTGGGCATTAATTTGCTTGTTTGAAAAGTGGGAGGCAAATGCCTAGCTTCTTAGAAGTAACTTTTGCTGTTTATTTGAATGAGGCTAACACACTCTTGAGCTCCCCTGTGTGATAAAGTGACATAGACAGGGTCTTGCGCTGTGCAGCCTGATGTCCTGGGTTTCTGAGATCACCTTGGTGACCCTGTAGAAGCCTCTCTGAGCCTGTTTTCTTCTCTGTGAACCAGGGATGGATCAGCCGCCTACTGCACAGGGCACTGTGAGGACTAAGTGGGAAGATGGCTGTAAAAGTTTAGCATAGTGCCTGGCTACAGACGGGGCCCAATAAAAAATTAGCATTTGTTGTTAATATTATTGCTGCTCCTATAACAAAAACCGACAGCACAAGTCATGCTGCTCCAGGCTATTATCCTAGCCTGTCCCCTGCTGGTTCCCAGCTGACGTTTCTCTGACCCAGTCTCTTTCCCAATTATGACTTGGCTTTGGGGTTTGGTCTCCCTGCTTTGGCCCTAGACTCCCTCTCTATAGAAATGTTCAGACCCATCTGACTGATTTGTGCCCTCTTGGCTTCCCTGCTTGGTCAAACCCTTGGAACACAGGGCTGGCCTCAGTCTGATCCTCCCAGTTCATCCGGGCATCATGGGCTGGTTGTGCAGTTTCAACAGGAGAACAGATGATGGGAGAACCCTCAGATGCTCATGGATAGCAGCTTGGATGTTGGTGAGTTGGGGGTGGTGGTGCTCTTTTCACCTGAAGCCCTCTGAGAAGCTGTCAGGCTGAGACTCTTTGCTGCTTAGGCAGTCTGTTTGTAATGGTCTCAATAAAATCCATTCTGCCTGCAAATGTGGTGACCTTTAATTTTTTTCTAGAATTTTCCAAGATGCACATTGACTCTTCCTGTCAATGTCAAAGGCTCTGATGCCGCCTTAGGCATTTAGATTGCATTTACCAGTCACTGACTGCTGTAGCCAATTTGTTCCTGATCTCAAGGTCAATTTTGAATAATTTTAGCTGGGCTGGTGCCTAGCATTAAATAACTTAGAGATGAACTATGAAAGTGATAGCAGGAGGGAGGATGGGGCAGTTTCTCTTTTGTAGACTTTATTTGATTTTGGTTAAAGAGAAGGCCCTCTCAGCTCTGCCACTCATGGACTAGATGGCCTGGAACAAGAGAGAAGGGAATAGACACATAGCCAACTATCCTGTATAATAAAAGCCTAATATCCTAAGTGTCCGGTCATCGGGTTGGCTGTTCAAACAATCAAAGTGTAATATGCTAGTGATATGCTAAGGCCGCTCGCCATGACGTGCACTGACCACCAGGGGGCAGACAGTCGACTGGTCAACCAGTCACTATGACATGGGGGCAGACAAGGGGGCAGACAGTTGCCCAGTTGACTATTCACTATGACATGCACTGACAACCAGAGATCAGACGCTCTGACTGGTAGGTTAGCTTGCTGCTGGAGTCCGGCCGACTGGGACTGGACCAGATGGGCCAGACAACCCTGGAGCCCTCCCGCAGTCCCTTCCTAGCTGGCCGACCTTCTGCGTCCCTCCTGGCCCCAATTGTGCACTGGTGGGTCCCTCAGCCTGGCCTGCACCCTCTCAAAATCTGTGGCGGCTCAGGGGATATTAGAGAGCTGGTTTCGGTCCTATCCCACAGGCCAGGCCGAGGGAGCCCACTGCTGCATGAATTCGTGTACCGGGCCTCTAGTATATATGCACCGAGTGGCCAGATTATTATGGCCACCTGACATTTGTAGGCAAATTAGCTATAATTTTGCGTTGAAGTTGCTAGAGGGCCAGACCATTATAAATAGGGAAGCAGGTTGTTTACCATGACAGTAGGAGTGATTTTTTTCCTGAAGATATGGGTAAACAATGCCATTTAATAGCCTTTGAACATGGGAGATACACACACACACACACACACACACACTGAGTGGCCAGATTGTTATGACCACCTGACGTTTGTAGGCAAATTAGCCGTACACTGCATCCTATGGGATATGGAAGCCAAAGGCCTGTTTGAACACCTTTGCTGTATGCAGTTGCCAAGATAAAACGTCTCCAATTCACACTGGAACACAAGAATTGGATAGTAGAGCATTGGAAAAAAGTCATGTGGTCCGATGAATCATGTTTCCAGTTGCATCATGCAGATGGCAGAGTGAGAATTTGGTGGAAATAGCATGAAAGCATCCACCCCACATGCATGAGTACAACCTGTCAAGCTGGTGCGGGGAGTGTTATGGTTTGGGGCATGTTTTCCTGGCATGATTTGGGCCCTTTAATTTGTGTGGAACAACGTCTGAATAGCACAACATACCTAAGTATTGTTGCTGATCAAGTTCATCCTATCGTGGTGGTGGCGTATCCCATCCTATCGTGGAGATGGCTTCTTCCAACAAGACAATGCACCATGCCATGGTGCTCGTATTGTGCAGGAGTGGTTTCAAGAACATGAGGGAGACTTTACCTTGCTTAGGTGGCCCCCACAATCACCAGATCTCAATCCAATTGAGCATTTGTGGGACGAAGTTAAAAGAACCATCAGGCAGCTGGTTCCACAACTATCAAATCTCACAGAACTGGACAGTGCTATTTATTAGGCATGGTGTCAGATTCCTTGCCTCACCTTCCACATCTCGTGGAGTCAGTACCAAGAAGAATCGCCGCAGTATTGAAGGCAAAAGGTGGCCCAATGAAGTACTGATGGGGTGGTCACAATAATCTGGCCACTCAGGGTGTATGTGTGTGTGTGCGTGTGTGTGTGTGTGTGTGTATAATCTAACTTGGGAACTGAACCCCTGATCACTATGTTACAGATGAAGAAGCTGAGTCTCCAGAACTTGCAGGGCTCAGATTGTGTCTGATTCTAGAGCTCAAGTCCAGGTCTCGTTGGTGCACTTCAACAACACCTCTAGGGACGGCACAGGCTGTGCTGGACTTGGCTGCGTCTATTTCTGTCCTCTTCTCCTCTGGATCTGCCCCTCTAGATCTGAGATGCTGTCTGGTTCACCTTTGTTTTCCCAGAAGGGGGCTCTGTGCCTGGCCTGGGGGCAGCGTCCCACCTGTTCCTGGATTCCATGAAGCAGACCTAGAAGTGAGCATGGTGCTCTCTGGTGGTCTACACGAGACCTCTGGAGCGGGAATGCTGGGTCTGAGTCCCTGCAAGGCTGGGCTCCTTCCAGGCCCGGCACAGGATTTGGGTGGGCATAATTTATTGTGGGAGGGCTCTTGGGAGAAGGAAAGTGAAGGAAAAAGTTCAGGGAAGAAGAAAGAGCCCAGTGCTGTGGACTCAGTGTTCATGTCCCCAACCCCAGATTCACATGTGGAATCCTACCCAGCAAGATGGTATTAGGATGTGGGGCCAGAGAGCTCCCTCACCCCTCCCCACGTGAGGACACAATGAGAAGATGCGGTCCGTGAGCCAGGGAGCAGGCTCTCATCAGACCCAACCTGCTGCTGGTGCCTTGTTCTTGGGCTTTCCAGCCTTCGGAACTGTGAGAAATAAGTTTCTGTTGTTTGTGAGCCATCTGGTCTATGATATTCTGTTATAGCAGCCTGGACAGAGTGAGAGACGAGGTATGGAGACTGAAGCACGTGAGGTGAGGTGCCTTGGCTGAGGTCACAGGGCTTGTAAGTGGCAGGGCTAGGCTTCCAGTTGAGGCAGTCTAGCCCCACAGCCCTCAAACAAGCAGTCCTCTGGGGCTTACCCCTCAGACCACGGGTCATCTTATTTTAGGAACACTATTCGGTTCCTTGAATTCACCCTCTTCTCTCCCGTCTCTGAGCCTTTGTGTATTGTATTTTCTGTGCTAGAATCACTGCTTATTTATGTAAAAGAATGAATTTATTTCTTTTCATTATAAAAGTAAGAGAATCACATTGCTGAAACTTTGGGAAACAGAGAAACGTACCCACTGTCATTAGTCTTCCCCTCCCCCACATATATGTTTTCTTTCATATTCTTTTTTTAAATTAAACATACTTGCAACCATATTATGAATATTCTTATGTATCCCGCTACTTTTTTTTCATTTAGCAGAAATGAGATTCCCTCCCCACCCCCCTCCCCCAGGCTTCATTACATAGCTTTAAAAATAGCCGTTACCACTTTTTCTTATTTTTCCCCCACTTAATTTTTTAAGTCAAAGCAGTGTGTACATGTAGTAAAAAGTAAAAGGACAGAAGGCCTTCTAATGAAAGCAGCCATCCCCGAGTCCCTATTTCCCAGAGCAACCGCTAGAAATGTTGCTTCCCCTTTTAGATCTCCTGCTGTTTATTTCTGTAACTTCAAATAAGATGCTTACGCAGCTATTTCTTGATGTGTCAATATAAGACATTTTCTATTGACTCTCTGCCACCGAGGATGAGGATTCAGAGCATTGACATTGCTCCTTCTCCCCTCCTTTTCTTGCTGCACATTTTTTATTCACATGCCCATGGAAAGTCCTGCCAGCAGGGTCCTGCCTCTGCCCCCAATGCTTCAGGCTTCCCTTTGTCCTGTCCCCAATTTCTTGAGTGTCTGTGCCTGGAGGCTCTAAGATGGCTGCAAACTTTCTGACATTCCCCTCCTTGAACCCAGGCTGGCCTGTGACTGCTTGGATTAACAGAAAGCCATCGAGGTGAGGTCATACTGGTTCTGGTCCGAGTCTTTAAGCAGCCACAAGTTTCTGCTTCCAGTCTCTTGGAACTCTTGGTCTTACATGTGGGGGGACCCTGAGAGGATATGGGGAGGGAGAGGGCCCAGCTTCCAGCTGTCCCCATCAGAGCACCTGTTATGATACTGAAGCTGTTGGGACCCTTCAGAGCAGCCTGGGAGCCAGGTGAATACCAGGGAATGACTCCAGGG
>PVJC01047187.1:0-12945 GCA_004026665.1 Murina feae
GGCAGGGGGAGGGCAGTTAGGGGCAAACAGGCTGGCACAGGAGCAGTTAGGTGTTGAACAAGCTGGCAGGGGAGTGGTTAGGGGCAATCAGCAGGCGAGAGGTTGGGAGCCAGCAGTCCTGGATTGTGAAAGGGATGTCTGACTGCCCGTTTAGGCCCGATCCTACCAGTGAGATCGGGCCTAAACAGGCAGTCGGACATCCCTTAAGGGGTCTCAGATTGGCAAGGGTCCAGGTTGGGCTGAGGGACACCATCCCCACCCCCCCATTCCCATTCCGTGCACAAATTTCATGCACCAGGCCTCTAGTGGCAATATAACTGCCAGAAGAAAGGTACAAACTTAGTAAAAGAAACAAACTTTCCCAAATTTCTCTCTTCTACTCCATTCCCACTGCCAATACTTTATTTCAGCCCACTCTGCAAAGCTAGTGTTTAGAGGGCTAATTAAAAATCATCTAGGAAGCCTATTAAAATGAATATTCATTGGATAACCCTCAAGATCCTGAGTCACTGGGTATGGGTATTTCTGAAGCAGTTATGTCAACCAAACCCCTAATTCTTGTTTATCCATTCAGTCAAAAAAGAATTGAGTTCCTACTTCTGTGCCAGGTGCCATAACTGCATCCCAAATATCTCTTTTACATCTAATCCTACTGCATTCCATCCTGAAAATATTCTGAAATAACCTATTTTCAACATTTCACTATTCTCCTATATTTTAATTCTTTGTCAAGTAAAATTACTTTGAATCAAAGCTTTGCTGACATACAATGAACACCTGAGTACACAGTAAGTGCTCAATAAGTGTTAGCACCTTTTCACATTACATAATCTAGTCTGCATTATGTTATGTAGCTAACTCATAACATGGGGAATATGCAGCAACACATGCTAAGAGGTCTAAACACAAGAACCAGTTACTCTCCCCATTTTGTTATACATGCTTTTCCTTCTCCTGCATCCTTCGAAATCCTTAAAGGAGAGCTTATATCCTACACTATAGGAGACCACTATATAGGGTGGGGCAAAAGGGGTAGATTTAGTTGTTCTTATAGAAAATACAATAATTAATAAATAACACAAGAAACTCTTGTGCTTCACATACCCACAACTGCAAATCTACTTCTGCCCTACCCTATATGGTGGTGGCTCTATCAGTCATTTGCTACAATACCTTGGACAAGTAGTTTAACTTCCCTCACCCTAAATTTTCTTGTCTATAAACATTTCTTGACTCTTCATGACCACAATAATCCCTCTTTCCTTACAACCTACAGTATAGCTGTTGCTGTCAAAAAAGTTAAGTATCTTAATGTTTGATTAATGCAGCCTTCCATCAGCCTCTAATTTTTAAAATGATTTTAGCTCTTATCTAAGATTCTTGAAAATGGATTTTATTATGCATTTTCATTATATTTCCATGAGTGCCTGGCCTGCTGCTAAGTATACATTAAGACTTGATTTGACAATACTATTTTCTTTCTACCTGTGCAAGTAGTACCTAATTACTAACGTTGCTTTCTGCCTTAATCAACATCCTATCAAAGGCTCATCTTCTATGTAAGGAGACCACTATATAGGGTGGGGCAAAAGGGGTAGGTTTACAGTTGTTCTTATAGAAAATATAATAATTAATAAATAATAACACAAGAAATAAACTCTTTGTGTTTCACATACCCACAATTGCAAATCTACTTCTTCCCTACCCTATATGGTAGCTCTATCAGTCATCTGCTACAATACCTTGGACAGTAGTTTAACTTCTCTCACCCTAAATTTTCTCGTCTATAAAATGGAGATAATACTTCTCAGTTAAAGTGAAAAGTAAATGAGATAATATAAAGCATTTAGCACAGGGCCTGACATACAATTCTTGATAAATGTTAGCTGTTATTACCTGATGAAACCTTTTGTTTGTTTCTCTCTCTCTCTTTTATGTGAGTAAATTTTTTCTAGAGAATAAATTTAAGCAAAGTTATAATGAAATAAGTCAAAGAATCCACATAATGAGGGAAAAAATCTTAAGTCAGAAAGATTTGCACAGTAAGGTTTCTCTAATTAAATCAAATGAGTAATACTAGGATTTCTTAACAATTACTTTAAACAAGAATAAATAGAGTTGATCTTACTACTAAAAATAAAGCAAAGTGCATAGTTCTGGAAAGAGGCTGAGTCCCTATAGTGTAATAGAAAAACACAGGGCTCAAGTACAGGAAAACTTAAGCCCAAATAGCAATTCTCACTAGCTGCTAACTACATGACATTAAAAAGGTAATTTAAATTTTCTAATCCAATTTTTTCTTACTTGTAAAATTAGGTTAAAAAAATAGTTGTCACAAGTTTAAATAAGATAACTAGGCTTGACCGGTTTGACTCAGTGGATAGAGCGTGGGCCTGCGGACTCAAGGTTCCCAGGTTCGATTCCGGTCAAAGACATGTACCTTGGTTGCTGGCACATCCCCAATAGGAGGTGTGCAGGAGACAGCTGATCAATGCTTCTCTCTCATCGATGTTTCTAACTCTCTCTCTCCCTTCCTCTCTGTAATAAAATATATATTTAAAAAAAGATAACTAAAAAGCCTGACCACAAGTCCTCTACTGGTGGATCTTTCCCTTCTATGCTTAAAAATAAAAATTTTGAACTGTACTTTACAATAAGGCTGGAAAGTTCATTAGATACAACATATACCCAATTCAAAAATCAATATTTCATCACAAAATAATCAGGAAAGAAAAAAAGGAGAAAGATTTTAGGAAGATTTAAACAAGACTAATTTCTCAACAGGAACGTGTCTATTACTTCAAAGAGCATGCAAAACATGACCCATGAAGGAATAAAAATTTGAATGAACTTTTTTGCGGTAAAAGATATAGTGTCTATTTCTGCCCCTGGAGACAGCTGCAAAAATGAATAGCATTATAAAATAATATGTATAGAATTAATGTAAGAAATATGAACTTTCCACTTATGTTTTTCCCCATGCACTTAGCCCTTCCCCTTTGCTCTCAAGGTCATTCCATCTATACTCATTGCTAGGATGTGGTTACAGGATGAATAAAATAAGCTCCTGATGAATGGACTCCAATAAAATATTTACATTTACATTTTAAGACTGCTAAGAAGTTTAAGTCAATTAGGGAAATGCCTTAATTCATCCTAGATCTAAATATGTCTAATAGTTCTACAATAAGGCTATTATTAACCTCTGCTATCATAATCAATGGAAATAATCTATCCTTGCTATATGTGTGTGTGTGTGTGTGTGTGTGTGTGTATATATATGTATATATGTATATATATGTATATATACACACACACACCTTAAAGGGGGAAAAGAAATTTTACAATGCAAAGCTCTGTAACCAAGCCACAACAAAATAAACATACATTAAAAGCTCCTTTATTTGGCTTGATTGAAATATGATTGAAAACATGCAAAAAATAACAAGATAATTATAACTTTTCATGTGTTTAAAAGTGCTTTAAAAAAAAATGTTTTCCTCACTCTAGCCAGTTTGGCTCAGTGGATAGAGCATCAGCCTTTGGACTGAAGGGTCCCTGATTTGAGGGCACATGCCTGGGCTGCAGGCTCAAATCCCAGTAGGAGGAATGCAGGGGTCATGCAGGAGGCAGCCGATCAATGATCCTCTCTCTTCACTGATGTTTCTCTCTCTCTCTCCCTCCCTCTCCCTTCCTTTCGGAAATCAATAAAAAAATATATATTAAAAAAATGTTTTCCTCACCACTGGTTGTAGCTTTAAGTTCTGTAATTTAGTTCTTAAGCAACCAACTCTATCAATGAATCTTTGTGGCCAAATTTTATTCTACAGCACTATTCTAATCAAACCAAAAAAGTGTGTAGATAGTGTATCAATATGAAAGAACTATTTCTTTCTAAATTTTTTCAAAGAAGTTATTTTTTATGATCTGAGCTTAAGTGATTCTTCATCATATGTTGAGATAAAGTATCTCTGCTGAAGGATTTTTAAATTCTAGTTCTAAGCTTCATTTCCTAAGTCTTCAGCTTTTCTTACCTAACACCACTAAGTTTCATAAATAGCCACTTTCTTCAGTCACTTTTTGGCTAATGTATATAATTAAATGGAATGAGCAACCTGATTAAGGTTTTCATTTTTCACTTACACTAAATGGGTAACTGCAATTAGACCTAAGACATGAACGCATTCTCTAAAGCACAAAGGAATACAGAAATTATAGGTGCACAATTTGCATCTGGAGACTACACACACTATTCTGAAACAGAAAACTCCCTATCAAGTAAGGCCTGGCTTGGAGATGCTTGTCCCAGGGTCCAATCTCAGTGAGCTATCCTCTATGTGCTAATAACGCTGAAGGTGTAACGTTCTAGGAGTTGCATTAAAAGGCAACTGAAAGACCAAAAAGCCTTTTGAAGACCAAAATAAACGGATCTCTAAAGATGGAATTTCAGATTGTGATAGATGTTTTGTAAAAGAAAGTAATGGGCAATGAGGAATCCTAATCAGTTCCATTGAAATCATAATGAGCGTCCGGTTAATAACCTCTCCTTGTGAGGTAAAACTAATGTAATAATGTAAAATGTAACTAAGCAGTAATAACTGAAATGTTAAAACAAAAATATCCTAAATATAAACTGAACCTTCCCCACACCTCCTCGTCACTTGGCAGGTGTTTTAAGGTCAAAGTTGTCCTATCAGAAAGGTCACTTAAGGACAGTTAACCTCAATGAAAAATCTAGTATACTAACTCAAAAATAACCAAAACTGCATTTCAAAAGGGAAAAAAAATGAAGGAAGACAAGGTAACATCCTACTTAAGATATTATTTACTGGGGTGACAATTACCTATACTAATTTTATTGACAACCCAATAATATCTAAAGTGTAAAATATTAACTATGTAGCAACATTTTTCAGTTTAACAAAACACACTGAAAATTCCCTCTCAGTAAGGCCAAATCTGATTTTAAAAATAACCCTGAACATAAAAGTATCCACCAATTAGACTAAGAAGGGAGAAAGTAAGAAGGAATTAAGAAAAAGTAGCTTTAATAAGCTGTCCACACACACACACAAAAAAAAATACATGTAACCAAGGCTAAACTAGGCTAATTTTCCCCAAGGGAAAATATTAATAGATAGGTTGTTTCCCTGTGCATGGCTGGGATTTTAGAAAACTGCCACACCAGCATGAAGTTAAGGGAAATTTTACAGAGAGCAAATAGAGGAGCATCCTTTAAGAATGGCCTGCCCCATAATAAAGGGTGGGCGATGAAGGCTGGCAATCCACCTTTTCCAACTACCCCCCCCCCCCCCCCGCAAAAAAAAAAAAAAGGGAGTATTTTGGAAATTAACTGATGTAATAATAAATCAGCGCAGGTCACATCCACAAGAAGAAAACACTTCCAATACAGTAACATAAAGCAGCCATTCTGCGCTAAAATATAGACAGTATTTTCTATGTACATAACTCCAAAGTGTGGTGTTAACTCCACAACGCCTGACAATGCGAAAGGAAAGACCACTTCCCAACGCCATTCTGTCTGTCAGTGACGCGGAGCATGTAGGACATCCAGCCCTCGGGAAAGGAGGCACACGGCCTGGCCCCCCACGCCGTCCCCCTCGCCGCAGGGCAGTCGCAGGAGGAACGCACCCCGCTCACATCTCTCCCCCGGCGCTGCCCGGCCTCCATCCCCGGAAAACAAGTTCCCACGACCTGACCCCCGGCCCCAGGAACTCGGGTCCATTCGAAATCGGCCTGATTCTCAAAGTTCTCCGAAGATGTGTTCAGGTTGGAGACGAAAAACTACCTTATAAGGGTATGAAAGGCGGAAAGCAGGAAGCGGCTTCGGCAACACTGAGGAAGTGGCCGCGCGCTGGCTCACGGGGGGACTCCGGGCCGGGGAGGTGACACATGACATCTTTCCCGAACGAAAACGTGCCCGCTCCCCGCGCACCGGGCACCGGGCAGCCGCGGGGCGAGGCCGGGAGCGGACGAGGCGGCGGCGGCGGCGGCGGGCGGCAGGGAAGCCCCCGCGGAGCCTCCCGCGTCCCGAGGCCCGTCCTGCCCGCTCCCCGCCCACACCCCGGGCAGGGCTGTCACCGCGATCTTGCGACACCGACCGGGAGCGCTTCTCCTTTCTCCTCCTCGGCCGAGCCGCTCCCGGGCGCCCGACCCCTCCGGCCCCCAACAACCGGCAGGGGAGCCGGGCGCGGAGGGCTGGGGGAGCCGGGCGCGGAGGGCAGGGGGAGCCGGCGGCGACCCCCGCACCGCGTCCGCGCACCCCGGGCGGCAGCGCCCCGCGGCGGGGGAAGGGCGGGCCGGAGCGCGGAGACACCCGTCCCGTGGGGGCTTCTCGGCCCCACGCACCCTCCGAGTCCCTGAGTGTGAAACCCCGGACGCTGGCGGCCTGTCTCGCCGGGCCCCACCCCTCGCACCCCGACCGGGCCAGGGCTGACAGAGCCGGCGGCGGCACCTGGCCGCCCCGTTCATCTCCCGACCTCCTCCGCCCCGCCATTTTCCCACCTCGGCCTCAGTTTCCCCGCCCCCGCCCGCAAGCCCCCGTACCCGGTGCCACAGTCCACCACACAGGCCGGCAGCCGTCCCGCCATCTTCCTCCTCGCCTGCTGCTGCCGCTGCCGCCGTCTGCTCCGTACTGGTTCTGGCCAGGGGTCGGCGGCGGAAGGCGGGAGCTATCTGACCATCCACAGCCGGGCCGCCCTCTCCGTCCGTGGGGGAACCGGGAAGCTGAAGCAGCAGCGAGAAAGCAGCAAGCTCGGTCAGCGGCTACCACTTCCGCAACCCGGGCGGGCAGGCAGTCCCCGCCCTGCCCCGCCGCGGCCTCCTCCCCCTCCTCTCCCCTCCTCCTCACTCAGGCCCCCACCCTACAACTTCTTCCCCCTCTCGCCGCCTCGCCGGGGAAGCCAAGATGGCCGCCGGTGCCGACGCCCTGGCCAGGCCGGGCCGGCTGCGAGCTCCGCTTCCGGCTCCGAGCGGGCGGGGCGAGGGCGCATGCGCGGTGAGGCGCGTCGCCGGCGGCCGCTCCCGTCCCTCCGCGAAGGAAATCCACTGCGGGTTTTCCGGGCGCGCAGGGGCGGGGCCGTCGGCCGGAGCCTCCAGTGCGCCTGAGCGGAAAGGGCTTTCGGTCTCAATGACTCCTGTGCACTGGCCGGGAGAGCGTGAACGGGGCTCCGCGGCCGCCACCGCCTCCCGGGGAGGACGGTCTGATTGCAAACGCTGTCAGCGGCACACAGCCATTCTTGCAGCTTGAGTGGCTGCTCTTCTGGGTGGGAAAAAGCAGTATAGACCGGGGGAGGGCAGGCCGGGGGCGGATGAACAAAAGGTTTGCTCCCTGACTCTTCTGCCTTTGTGCTGAGGTTTTTATTCATTCACACTTGTGCCTTTTTATAGTTCCCTCTGCGGGAGCAGGGCTACGCCGAGGATTAAGGACCAAAAATTTTAATGGAAAAAGGAGGTTAAAGACTGGAAAGCCTTGAAGGATGGCTTTCAAACTTAAGCCGGTATCAGCATTACATGGAAGGCTTGTTACCATGCACAATGCTGGGCCACACCCCGAGCTCTTTGATTAGGTCTGGAGTGGGGCCTGGTGATGGTCTGGGGAAACGGAAAGGTTAATAGCTGTCCTCTCCACCAGGCTTATCTTCTGATAAAACTGCTTATATGAGGCTGTAATACAAAATATAATTCCTAACAAAAGATGTCTAATTCCCTCCAGAAGATCACATATTGACTGGCCTGGGGGATGGAATGTGGGTTTTTCATTCGTTTGAGATTATATATATATATATATATATATATATATATGCTAATTAGACCAGACATCCTTCCAGACAATCTCCCGGATGAAGTCAGGGCTGTGAGGGAAGTCTGGGTCCCCTGTGCCAGAGGGAAGCTGGTGCCAGCAGCTGGGGGAAGGAAGGCCTACTCTTGCACGAATTTCGAATTTCGTGCACCAGGCCTCTAATATATATATATCACTGACTCTATTATGGATGAGACTGTGCTGACCCTGAATAGTCAATAGGCACAAAATGGTAAGGTCTCTACTCATAGAGTTTACAATTTGGCGGGGAAACAAATTGTGTTAAGGATAGTAGCAGAGACATGGTACTAAGAGGAATGGGGATGATGGGTGGGAGAGTGGGAGGGAGGGAGAAGACAGACAAGGCTTCTCTGCCAACATAGGATTGAAAAGCTGAGGGCTGAAGGATAATAGGTGTTAGGGAAAAGAGAAAGGGGAGCCCTCCAGGAAGAGGGGACAGCAAGCATCAAGGCCCTGTGGTGGGGAAGAGCTTGGCCTCTTACACCAATTGAAGGAAATCCCAAGTGGTCAAATTGAAGTGAGCCAGGGAAGATGCAAAGGGAGGTGAAGTCTGAGAGACTGAGGAGGAAGACTGGTTTTGCAAGGAATGTTAGGCCATTAAACCAAACAAAGCCCTGTCCTGCGGTAGGGCAGGGGGCTTTGTTCTGAGCCCAGAACCTAAGCACACCTAGGGGAAGGGTAGATGAACAGAGTACTCCCTTCAGGACCTTGGGGGGAGGGAATATATTCGCAAATCAATGAACTCGAGGGACAGTTATAAAGCAAGGTTCTTGCGTGTGACCCCCACTCTGGATTTGGGATTTAGGACACCCCAGAGTCCGCGCGTGTTATTAAAACGGTGATTTCTCCACTTCTTCAAAGCGTCGCTTAGTTTTTTGGTCTTTCTGCAACAAGATAAGGAAGAAGCAAACGAGGCAAGGATTTGTAGACTTTTCTAAGCATCTTAAAGTTTAGCCTCAAAGCAACTCGGAAATCATCAAAGAGATTTAAGCAAGGAAATGTATGGCTGCTTTGTAGGGAATGCATTCCACAAAGGAGAGGGTGACCTGAACGGTCTCTGCCCCACATTGTGGGCTATAGTTCAGGGGTAGAACTATGAGGAGTAGCATCCAGATGGGATCAGCTATGTGCAGAGGAGACTCAGGGGAGTCATCATCACCTGTTAGTGCACTGCACATCCACAGCTACTCACAAGAAATAAATGAACAAATAGCCCTGGAAGAGGGTTTTCCTCAGAGATTGTCTTCAAGAAGACAAGGAAATGTTTCCAGACACATAGTTATTCCCCGCCCTCTACATTTCAGAAGATGCTAAGTGGGGATTGTTTGCTGCCTTTTCCACCATCGGGTATATATGGTCATTTGAGAAAACAGATTCCTGAAGATTGGCTCCAAAAGGAGGGGAGATGGGGCTTGACCGGGGGAGAGGAAATGGTTGTTTTTGCATGACAGGCGTAAGTCAGGAGCAAGGGATCCCACCAAAGGAGTCTCCAGGTCAGAAGTTAGGGACTTGAACAGGTCACTGAGGGAAGCCTACACTGGTAGATCCTCAAGATGGCAGCGCACATGCTGGCCTTTACTGGGTTGTCATGGAAGTAGTTATGTCACAGGTCAGAACCTGGAATGCTCCCAGGGTCCAGGCTGGCATTGTTATGAATGGAGAGGGCCATGAGGAGGGTATGGCAATCGGGAGAGCCAGCATCCTGACAGAAGACAATGGAAAACTTGCTCTGCAGGCCCATTGTTGCCAGAACCTTCTTTTTTCAAGAAAAGTCGGAAATTGTATTTTTATCTCTTGGTAACAAATTCTTCGCAAAGCTAGGCCTGACCTGTGGGCTGCAAGCTTGCAAATTGTGATTGGAAAGACTGTTAACGTTTACTCGTGCGCTGCATTCCAATGTGAAGCTCGTGGTGGTGCTGCATTTTGCAGGCCTGGAGAAACCCTCCACCATAGTGTCTTGCACATAGTCGAGGCTGCCTTTTGTCTGGAAAGGCTGTGACTGCTAGAAGTGTTTGGATTTTTCCAACACTTGTTAGAAGTATCATTTGTGCTTGTTCCTCATAATCTGTCTACCTAAGCCCTTTACTTGCTCAATACCCCTTCTGCTTCCTGCTTGCTACATGCCAAATTGGTCAGCCTCTGTACTGCTGTGGTGGCTCAGCCTTCCTCAGCCGTGCAGAGACTTCAGGGGAACATCCGGCCACAGCATTTCTGACCACCCTATTTGCATATGTCCTCTTCCTGCTCCCCCTTCTCCAAATACAGAGAAGTAGAAGATGCCAGAGCTAAAAGATGTCCCAAAGGTTATCTTGTTGGATACCAAAAAGAAAGCAATATTGTGTGGGTGGGGTTTGTTTGACTGTCTTACATCCATTACTCCCTAAATAGTACCCAATTCCTTTAGCTCAGGTCAATCAGATGCTTGGTTCTTGTTGGTCTCCAAGCCTGGTTTTGAACCTTTGAAGAATCTGTGAGTCTTGCAGTATCCTTCCAATAAATCCCCTGTTACTTAAGTTAGTAGTAATCCATTTCCATGACTCGCATCAAGTTTAAGAGTCCTAAGTGGTACAGAAGCACAGAGAGTGTAAGCGATTTTCCCCGATATCTTAGAGAAGCTAGGGAATGGAGTCCAGACCAAAACCTGGTCCTGAGCCCTTTTCGGGGCCTTTAGTTGTAATGCCACAAGCATTGTTTAATTTTGACTGACATACTAGTTACCAGGTACCATGAGCTTTCCTACAGTATTCCTGTATTCAAGGTCAACTTAGCAAATGTCTCTGGATCTTAACGTGACCAAGAAATTCACATGTCACTCAATCTCCATTATTTTCAAATGCGAAATATTTTTTAAAAAATCAACTTAGGTACTTGCTGCAGGGATGACTATTTACAAATTGGCAGACCAATGAAATCCACAGGGAGCACTCATTAAGGGTAGATAGCTAAATGGTCAAGATGTTCATGTAGGCTAGTGGTCTTAGACAACTAACTTAGTGTGTGAAGAGGGCACTGAACTTGGAATCAGGAAACTTGAGTTAAGTATGAATTCTTTAATCTTTCTTCTACTATAAAATTGGCAGAAATACCTAACTTACACGGTATTGTAAAGCTTACATTTTTAAAAAGCATTTAAAAAATTACAGAATGGTCTTGTGGACAGATCAAGAGAAATAGGGTATAATTATAAATTTATGAATTATTATAAATTATTACCTAATCATATACGTAAACATCCCCAAACAGGTCCTCCTCTTTGCAGAAGCTATCAGAGGGCCGTGTGCCTACTCCTGCCATGCTGCTATTGTGCAAAAATAGTTTTGGAAGGTGTCTTCAGGCTCATCTTTGGAGCCTTAACACATTGTTTTAAATAGCTTTACTGGGGGCAGATTTTGGCCCTTTGTGGGGAGATTTGACTTTTGGAATTGGCCAAAAGTCATTTTTCTCAGAGCCAAGTTCAGTGAATAAAATAGCTGATCAGTTAGGGCTATGTTTTTGGATAAAAACCTTTATGTGACTATAAAGTAATAAAACTGGTTTTCATAGGTGACTTATCAACTGTTTGTGACCATAGTTCTAAAAAGAAGCTCTGGAAGGATTTTATTCAATGATCACATGCACTCCCTGGCATAATATATTTATATATTTAATATTTAATTATATATTTAATTGCAATTGAAAATTTATTCACATAGTGATATTAGCTGTACAGTGTTATTTTTAATTGCAATTGAAAATTTATTCACATAGTGATATTAGCTGTACAGTGTTTAAAGTGAAGTGAGATTCTGTGAGATATCATCTTAGTCCCCCACCACCTGCAAAAAATGAATAGCTTATTTTACATATAACTCCCAAAGAAAGTTTGAGAAAGGAAAATAAAAGACTCCACATCCCCACATCACATTACCTATAAACACAAATTCCAGATGAACTACAAATCTTCAATGTAGAATAAAATCCATACACCTGGTTGTGGCCCACTAAGCCCTCGTGTTCTAGTGCCTGCCCCCCTCTCCAACTTGACTCCCCTTTCCCTGATGCATTAGTCACATCAGCCTTCTTGCTCGTCCTCACTCTCCAAAGCCATTTCTACCTGCCTCCTCTCCCTGTACTTTCCCACTAGTCATTAGTGGTTCCTGACTCAGCTTAAATTTTATCTCCTCAAAGATGCTGTTCCTGACCACCCAACCTGAAGCAGGCTGCCTCACGCTACCATGCACTATGTTTAATTCTCTGGTGAAATGCTTGGTTTATTTATTGGTTCGATTGTTTATTGTCTAGCTCTCTCAACTAGAAAATATCCCCACTAGAATTTGAAAAGGACCAGGCACATAATGAGTGTTCAGCAAATGTTAGTTGAATGAATGAGTCCAATAATAAAAACAAAACTATGAATATTTTATAAGAAAATTTAGGAAAATATCTGTATAATTTCAGAGTGGGGGAAACATTCTTAAATAAAAATAGAAACCCATAGCTATTAATGGAAAGCTTTGGTTACATACATAACTTTCCGTTGGCTATACACTTCAATTATAGATTAAAAGAAAATATTTGCACCACATATGACAAAGGTGAATATATCTACTAGTTTTTACAATGATAAGAAAAAGGCAAACAATCCAACAGAAACATTGGCAAATAGTACTACCTAACACCACCTTTACAAAGGAAATTTAAATGAAAAATTTATATAGGAAAAGAGGATTTTTTATTGCTGATAGTAAGGAAACTACAAATTAGACGATGACAGATATCATTTTTTTCCCACCCATCATTCACAACATTTAAAAGGAGGGGAAAAAAATACCCAGTGCTGACAAGTGTATAAGAAAATGGACATGCACTGACCCTGTTCCTGAGAACATGAATTGCTAGAACCTTCTACAAAGTTAACCATTGATATTTATTTATTTATTTATTTATTTCATATGTATTTTATTGATTTTTTACAGAAAGGAAAGGAGAGGGACAGAGAGATAGAAACATCGATGAGAGAGAAACATCGATCAGCTGCCTCCTGCACACTCCCCACTGGGGATGTGCCCACAACCAAGACACATGCCCTTGACTGGAATTGAACCTAGGACCCCTGAGTCTGC
>PVJC01047188.1:0-13087 GCA_004026665.1 Murina feae
TTGGGCTATAGGACAGACCTATTATATAACTAATGTTGCTTTGAGGTCAGACTTTTTTGCTTTTACAACCCTAGAATGTTTTCCTAAATCCCAGCCCTACGGTGTTTAAAACAAACCACTAAAAAACAATCTGCATGGCCAACTTATTCTTCATTGAAGCTCAGCTCACAAAAAAAGGTTCATTCATGTTGCAAAGCTATTTTTAAATGTGTCTAACTCATTGCTTAGAATCCACTAACAAGTACGCATTATACTTCAGTGGAATTTTAAAAGTTTAAAATTATATTTCTTCCAGCTCATTTCCACCACCCCCAATTCTGCCATCCTGAATATCAACATTATTTTAAACTTTGCTGTTTTCTATGAACAGTAGCTTCATTCATTGGCCGTTCAGATAAGCCTTCTGAACGCTCTGGCATCTGACTTTTCAATTCAGCCATAGCAGTCAGGTTTTGGCTACCTCAAGATGTATGAGCACATCCTGCCAAAGCCCAAGGGAAGTTTCTCCAACTGAAATCCGAGAGAGACCTACCATGGACAGGAGGCTCTGCCCTTCAGGAACCAGCATCCCTTCTGGGCCGTTCATATAAGGATAATGGGCTTTACTGGCCAGGCTTCGTTCTCTCTCACCCCATCGCCCCTCCTTGGCACATCCCCTGGGGAACATGCACATCAGGTAGCCAGAAAGACAATTTACTACTCAAGTAGGGCACAAGGTTTAAATTGTGCTCTAAAAACATTACAGCCTCCTATTATTTGTAGACTTCAGGCTACAAAATGCAGTAAAAGATCTATAGAAAAAGTGTCTAACGCAACAAATTGACCAAGAATTCTGGTCAATTTGCAGGATTCTTGAGATGGATGGTAATTTAAAACATGTGAAGCCAACAGGACAACTCTTCATTTTCACATATGGATACTAACACATCTACTGAATGGGCCTCAAGCTTAATAAGGCACTTGATTGTTTAACGCAACATGTGAGCAAAATAAATGGAAGCTTCATAGCAGAGTAAAAGGCATGCCTGCGTGAAACTGTGAGTCATATAAACACTTGGTGTTTTTCATGCCCATTTCTCCCAGTGAGTTCAAGGCATATTAGTAGCATGATTTTATTAATCCTTACAAAACCTGATGAGGGAAGTAAGCAGCAAGTATTTTAATCTCCCTTTTTAAAATGAAGAGAAAAAAAGTGCTATGCCACTTTTCCCAGGAGTGCAGCTGGCACACAGCCCCACAGTCAGGGAAACAGCTGACTGGACAGAGTAGAATAGAGTACTCAGGGCCATTTTAAAGGAAATACTTCAAACTGAGATAAGATGGACTTCATTAGGCAGCTGTATATTATGTACTTTCCAAATGGACTGCCACTCCACTTCTCACAAAGTTGGTACACTCTACACTACACTGTCAAACAAAGTAGTTTTTTTGTGTGTGTGTGTTGTTGTTGTTGTTGTTAATTCCATTGATTTTTAGAGAGGAAGGGAGGGAGAGAGACATAAAGAGAGAAACATTGATGAGAGACGTATCAATTGGTTGCCTCCCGCATGAGCCCTGACCAGGGCCAGGGATCGAGCCTGCACCCTAGGTACATGCCCTTGACTGGAATCGAACCCAGGACCCTTCAGTCCGCAGGCAGACATTCTATCCACTGAGCCAAACCAGCTAGGGCAAAAAAAAGTAGTTTTTTAAAATGCACAACTCCAGATGTCTTAACTTCCTGTCATGCCCTCCAACTGTGCCTCTCAAACAGGAGTATCCTCAACTCTTCAGGGTTACTCAGTGATGTGCCAAGGGGTACACCAAGTCTCAGAACCAATAGGCATACTTTTTGGAGCTCAGTTTGAATAGATCCTTTAAAATAAAATACAAAACTGATTTTTAAAATAAGTACATTTTTTTAAGTGGAATGCAAAATTGGCATGAAGTTTTTAAATGAGTAATAAAAGAAGCAAGGCCATCTTAGCATGCTGCTTCAGGGTATGTGTGCCCTCAAGCAGTACAGGAAAGGAGCAGAGGGATGTTGCCGGTAATTTTGGTTTTAGGTGGTTCAGGTGAAATATTTGAGAAGCTCTGAAAAACAGAACTAAGACATTTAAGCAAAAAAAATCATTCCAATCTACTTCCCTGACCCAACCTATTCCAGGCAGATGGGAATACATCTTTCATAAAGGTTTCTCTTTGGCACATTTTCCCCCACACGGACTCTAAAACTTAAGAGTTGGATTCTACTTCAGACCGTCTACAAAAGTGTCCTAAGATTACCAGTGTAAATGATACATTCATGTGAAACCTAGGCAACATCGAAAGCCACGCAATGTGTTCATTTAACTACCTTCAGAATGTGTAACACAGTAGGTTCGCCCTGCTGAAGTCCAGTAAAGGCACCTTCCTCCTTTGACTCCCAGGACAGTGTTCTCTTTACTATTTCAACTGGAAAATTAGAAAAATAAAGGAAAAGCAAATGACCACATTGTCACACGATCTAGTTAGTAACCAAAGATGGCAGCACATAGAAGTAACTGCAGGTCATCAGGAACACCAACTTGACTGGGCAAACAGGCTTCTCCCAACACTTTCTTCCAAATGCACAGGATTAGGATTAGATATCGAGGGCTCATTCAAATATTCCCAAAAGCTATGAGGGGAACTGCTTTCAGCATCCAAGTTCAACCAGAGGCTAGTTAAAAACCACACTAAACCACCAGAACTAAACGGGTAGCCCCACTGAGGAGCCAACTGAGCAACTCTGGCCATGAGAGACGTTCATTTCTGCTCCTCAGGATAGCTCTAGATTTATGAAAGTACCAGGGTGCAGAAATGCATGCCACATTCCTATGGTTCCTGAAATTGCCAGAGAATAAAAATCTTCTTTTTAAAAAAAATATATATTTTATTGATTTTTTTACAGAGGGGAAGGGAGAGGGATAAAGAGCTAGAAACATCTATAAGAAACATCAATCAGCTGCCTCCTGCACACCCCCTACTGGGGACGTACCGGCAACCAAGGTACATGCCCTTGACCGGAATTGATCCTGGGACCTTTCAGTCTGCAGGCCGATGCTCTAATCACTAAGCCAAACTGGTTAGGGCTTCTTCTTTTTTTATCCTCATCCCAGGATATGTCTATTGATTGAGAGAGAGAGAGATGTGAGAGAAACATCCATCAGTTGCCACCTGTACTTGCCCAATTGGGAATTGAACCTCAACTTTTTGGTGTGCTGGACAATGCTCCAGCTAACTGAGCCACCTGGCCAGGGTGGAAATTCTTCTTGATTCTCAATTCCAGACCCATGAAGTGGAAACAAACACACTCATATGCACCCCACACACAACTCTACACACTGTTCCAGGGCAGCCACAGCCCTCAGATAAGATCACCTTCTCTTTCTACCCATTAACTGAAAATTCCCAATTCAGAACAACTGCTCCCAAACCCAATTATGACTAATTAGATGCTCATGTAGTCAGGAAGGGTTCACAAAGATATCATAAAGTATGTTAAACTTTATTTTTAAGAACAGAACTTGTGTATCTAAATGAATTGTCCTCAAAGAGTTACCCTAGGAAACCACACACATTATTTCAAGGAATTCAAGCAGATAACTTAGAATTTCTATTCTGAAATAACAACCAATATCAGTTTTCACATCATATAAGACAGGTTGCACTAGAGAAAAATTGGTTTCCCAGCTTTCCATCAGCTGGCTTACAGAGCAAGCTTGAAAAGTTGTGGCCTCATTCAAAAATCAAATCCACCCACACAAAAATAAAGGCCCACCAGCACTGAGAATAATTTTTAAAATGTAATAGAAGATATAAATGTGATTCCAAAGAAAAAGATCCAACAACATGCTGAGCTACTGAAACATCATTGAAATAAGTGTACAGCCTTCCTAGTGTCTACTCTGGAAAGGGTAACATTCTTTTAAACCTGTAAGTACCATATAAAATGTATTGAACTATTTAATAAACACCAGGTGGTGGCTGATGTTCAGCAATGACTTCCAGAATAGCTTTTTTTTTACTGAGATCCGTCTTAACAGCTCTAAGGTGCTAAGTAAAGTTACATCATAGATATACAATTCTTTAAAAATCTCTTTTACTCGAATATTTTTGCACTCTTCAAGTGTCCCACAAAGTACACTACCTTAATTAACCCTCAAAACAAAACAGCTGAATTTAGGTACAAAATAAAGTCAGAAAGAAAAAAAGAAAGAAGAAAAAAAGATTCCATATTATCTTGGCTTTTTATCTGCATGGAAATCTACAGTACAATGTGAATTTGTGGAACGACCAGAAAAAATGACCAATTCCTGGTGGGGGCAGACTCAGTAATGAAGTACCCATGCTTTAGGCCTTGTTAAAAAATATTTTATACCACTGGATTTTTATTAGTGGCCATTTCTAAAGATAGATCCCACTATACCTTCTTTGCTCAATGTATGGTATTCACAGAAATATGCTAATAAACAAGAACATTTTCCCTGAGATTTTCAGTAAAATGGTGTAAGATCACATTAATCAAATGCCCTTGATAGTTTGAATGTTTTTCTTTAGAAAAATTCAATATCCAAATTATTATAAGGAATTTCTCCTTGGCTAACGTATACATATGTGTGTGTGTACTAGTATATGAAAGAAAAGGAAAGACAATTCATTTACCCCAATATATCCCATCACTAATAAACCAACTTTCCTCATTTTCTTATATTTGCAATTGGAGCCCTTTCATGGAGCTCCATCAAAACCTTGTGTTCCTAACTAGATAGTAACCTTTCTATAAGTTAATCAAACATAGCTTTACCTTTTTATGACACTTTCCACATCCTAAATTCCAACATCCTGGCATGTTCCCTGCCTGTCCGCCTTTTCTTAACAGTACCTACTTTGAATGGGTCAAAAAATTACATCTTTCCTAGAAGAGTACTCTGAAAATTAACTAGTTAAGGATGAAAAGAAATAATTCCTAACCGCCACATGAATAGCAATTATCCACCTCAGGGAGTGCATTCCTTCACTAATGCACCCAAACCCCAGAGTGCTCAGGCAGGGATGATTAAACACCAGAACCCTGCACCATGACTTGAAAACAGTCAATTAAGGATGTATCTGTCTAGTTCCTGGTTAAAAACAAGACACTGACTCAGGTTAGGCAGAAACAGTATGTATTTATTGGCAAGGTTTTCGGTAGCCCGCCATCAGCAAGTGGGCTATAGACTGAGGGTCGGGCTGGGACTATGTGGGACAAAGCACAGCCAAGGCCCTACCACAGAAGAGCCTACCCTGCCGGAGCACTGCCTCTTCACAGTGGGCAGTCCCCTCCATTCACCTGGGCTGTGGACCCTTGACACTGTTAGTAGGATACAGACTCACCCACCCCCAAGTCTTCACAGGCAAGAGTGCCTCAGAACCATCTCCTGAGATGAGAATTCAAGAGGCCATGGATGACATGCCCAATCTGCTGACCAGAGGTATCAGGGGAGGTCTGCCTACCTCTGTCTCCAGTCAGGGGAGGCTGACACGGGCTTCCCATCTGCCTTTGACTTCCCCAAAAAAGAAAGGGACCAGGCACCAGAGATAAATGTCTGCCACAGAAGGATCTAGAAAAAAATGATTTGTAGGGTACCTTCAAGTTCTAATATACTAATATGAGTTCAGATAAAGACTTAATGCTTATCACACTAAACAGAGAAAGTGTGAATCTTCTGATTCAAGTCAAAGGGAATGAATAGCCTATGTCCTCAACCTATTTTGATCAAGAACAATCTGATGGAAGCTACTCATTAAAACAAGTCAAATACAGTATCCTCTGTCACCTTATCAATTTATAGATTCATTTATCTTTTTAACTGTCTTGATGTTCCCCAATGATACTGAGCAAAATATTGTTATAATACTTAGAGCAAATGGCAGGAGAGGTGAAGGAAGTCTGTGAGAAACTGGTGTGCAGGAAGAGCACACAATCTCTGATACTCCAGAGAACACAGGTGTGATCAAACATAGAAGCTACAGAGTCAGATTTCGACTCAACATACATAATGCCTCCGAAAACTTGAAGGAATCCAAAAATGGAGTAAGCTCCCCACCACGGTTAAGTATAGCAGCAGACTAAGCAGCCACTTTAGGAACAGAATACAATGTGTTTGTGTGCCCTTTAACTTCAAGTGTTGAAACCCTAACCCCAACGTGATGGTACTTGGAGGTGGCGCCTTTGGAAGGGGATTAGGTCATGAGGGTGAAACCCTCATGTGTGGGATGAGTGCCCTACAACAAGAGGCCAGACAGCTGGGTAGCTCCCTTTCCACGATGCGAGAGGACAGCCCTCTGTAAACCAGGAAGAGGCACCTCACTAGAACCCAACAATGCCACCCCTGATCCTGGACTTCCAACCTCCTGAAAGATGAGAAAGAAATGTTTACTGTTTAAGCTCCCGGTGTATGGTAATCTGTAATACCAGCCCAAACACACAGCACGAAAGCTGCCAGCATTGAATAAGTGGGTGGGCTCGTTAGTCCAAACTTTTCAAGTCCTATCCAACTAAGACTCTAAAAAAAAGTGATTTCTGTGCTCACTTTGGCAGCACATAAACTGAGAAAAAAGGGGAGAAAAGATTTCTATAACCTGAAAAAAATGAGCTGAAATTAACAAAATAAAAATTTGAATTGGACTAAAATAATAGACCAGCTATAGGATGGACTAGACATGAACATGAATGCTGGGGGGTTGTTTAGCAGACCTCCTAACACAATCTTAGAGGCTAGTGTGCAGCACCCAAGCTGCTCAGACCACCTGGGAGTCCTGAGTTCATCTTGGGATTTCCCATTTTAAAACGAACAATGGCGCCCTGGCTGGTGTTAGCTTCGAGGTTAGAGCGCCCTGAAGGGTCTCGGGCTCACTTCCCAGTCAAGGGCACATACCTGGGTTGCTAAGGAGTGCAGCAAGCCTGCTCGCTGTTACATCAGGGAGATCCTGTAGTCTTGACTACAGTAGGTACTTCCTTGCTTTGCACTGGAGGAAAGAGTGGACCACAGTGCTACTTGCAAACAACAGCTCCAAGAGAAAGAAAACCAAGCAGTCTTCTTCCTTGACCGCAAAGAGAGTAGTTACCACATACTGTTGCCATGGCATTGGGGAACTAGAGAACGCAGCATTCCAGAACCAGAGTAGGAAGAGAAACCCTCAGTGAGGAGAGTACAAAAGGTGACTAGAGGTTCAGTCCCCGGGAGAGCTGAATCCCGCTGGGCAGCAAGCAGGAAGGAAAGCTTTCATAAGTGGCAAGAACCAGGAGTGTGGGGAAGGGGAAGAGGCCAGAGCTATTAGGGAAAAGGTATTTGCCTAATGAAATTGAAAACATACCAAGTTCCTGAAGTACTCTATATCAGATTAAATATATTCTAAAAATATCATCTTTTTTCTCAAAATGTACCTTAGAGTTCAACCCATTAACTACCACCTAATGTAAAAATGTCTTCCTAAGGCATGGCCCAGGAGTGAAGGCTACAGGGTAGAGTGGAAGAAACACATGCTATAAAAGTCAGGCAGAACAGGGTTCATATCCTGTTTTTTCCATTTACAACTATGGGATCTTGGATAATTAATATCCTGGCCAATCTAAGCCCCTTGCTCTCTATCTGTAAGATTAAAACACAAAGGTTAAAGAGATAACAAGTATAAGGCTGACTTACCATTGTAAGTTAATATATATTCATTCCCTGGCCATAAACAGTTTCAGTATCTTTAACAGGGATAAATAATAGCACTATCTCCATCATAGGGACATTTGACAGATTAAATACAATCTTAACACAGTGTGTAGCATATAGTTTTATTAGTAACAGCACTAACTGTCTTGTGCAGGAGGGACTGTTCTATGAAACTTTACATACAGTACCTGATTTTATCACTTAATAAGTATTTGTATTAGAATGAGAATATTACTGCTGCATTGTTTATAACTGCAAAAATATCTAGAAACAGCCAAAATGTGCATTGCACTGAACTAGATAATTAAACCAAGGTACTAGTACACAAGGATATCTATGTGGCAATCACAAAGAATGAGAGAGCTCTGTGCATGGTGATGAAGAGCTCCAGGTTATTTCTTTTAAAGATGTAGAAAATGTGTATGATCCTGTTTTGTATAAACAGAGATGAATGGATGGTGAATGAATGAATGAATGAATGAATGCTAACACTGACATAAAAGCATTTTTTCTTTGTTTATTGTTAAAGTTTCACAGTACTTAAATGGTTAAGAGATAGAAGACAGTAAAAGGGGGATAAATGGTGGTGGAAAAAGACTTGACGGGGTGATGCACACACAATACAACATACAGATGATGTATTATAGAACTGTATATCTGAAACCTATATAATTTTATTAACCAACTAGTGGTCCAGTGCATGAAATTCGTGCACATTAAAAGGGGATTAATTAGAGGAAATATTTTAATATTGCTATTTGCCCTTTCTCTATAATAGAAGTGTCAGAGATTAAAGAAAATTAGCAAAATGTATATGAAAATCTTCCTCCTGTCAGAGTCTGGGGTGCACCATGGAGCCCAGAGCCAAGTCTTCAACCACCCACGTGCACCTCAAAATCGCTTGAGACCCAAACCTGGACGGCCCCCCTTCATTGGGCTACATCCAGACCCAGCCAGTCCCACCCTGTCAAGCCCTGCTGGGCGGAGAGAGTGGCCTGTGATCCCCCAGTCTGGTGCCGGGGCAGGGGGCATAGCCTGAGGTTCCCTGGCCGGGTGCTGGGGTGGGGGGCATGGCCTGAGGTCCCCTGGTCCAGCACCAGAGCAGATGGCACACCTTGAAGGTCCCTGTCAAGTCCCGATGGGTAGGGGGCACAGCTTCAGGTCCCCTGGCCTGGGGCCAGGGCGGGGGCATGGCCTGAGGTCCCCCAGCCTGGCACCAGGGAAGAGAGTGCAGCCTGAGTTCCTCTGGCCTGGTGCCAGGGCGGGGGGAGCAGCCTGAGGTTTCCTGTCAAGCCCTGTGGGTGGAAGGCACGACCTGAGGTCCCCTGTCAAGCCCCATGCAGGAGGTGGGTGGGCGGGCAGCCTCAGGTCCCTGCTGATTGCTCCTTAAGGCTCGTTATGGGAACTTAGCCTCAGCTGTGGGTGCAAATTGACCAGAGTGACGATCAATTTGTATATTCCCTCTTTATTATATAGGATAGGATGTCTCCTCAATAAATTCAATTTAAAAAGTGATAGTGGTTAAACCTTATCCATTTCCTGCTACTCAGCAAAATGTAAAATGCTACATGGTTATGCTCACCTTTATAAGTTTTGAGACTTTTTTTTCCTGAAAATGATACCAAACTGCAATGTTTTCTTTAATAATACTAGATAAATATTTTGGTATTAGCTAGGAATCTGGATGACCCTTTCAGTTTTATTTGGAAGTTTAGTACTTAGAGGTTATCAATTATGAGATTTTCAACAGTAATGCAAAGGATAGGTAAATTTTCTGGGGTAGGTTCAGGTGGCAACCAATCGATGTTTCTCTTTATGTATAAATATCAATAAGAATGTCTAAAAGTTTTTTAAAAGAGAAATTATAAGAAGAAATGAAGTAAATTCAGAGTGACAGATATGGTCAATACTATGACCACTGCGAAGATTTCAGTTTCATGCATGCATATGTCAAGACTCATCATACTGTCAGTATAAATGAAGTATGTTATCTAATCTAATAAAAGCATAATATTGAAATTGACTTTTTCTTCGGGACACCTAAGCCACGCCCACCAGCCAATCAGAGTGACTGCATGCAAATTAATCCAGCCAAGATGGAGGCCGGCAATCACAGAGCTGCTAGAGTAAACAGGCAGCTTCCATTGCAGCAGGAATAAAACTGTTTGCTGGCTGGGCTTCTCCCAGCTCCAGGCAACAACATATTTGCAACATTGTCTCAATTATAGAAGACTCGGAGCGATGGAGGAAACTGCCTGCCTAGAGTCTACTAAGGCAACATTCTTTCAATTTTAGAAGCCACGAGCTGAAGGAGACAGCAGGCTTCGTTACCTGCCTAGGCTTCGGCTTAAAGGAACAGTGTATCAATTATAGAAGATAAACAAACCCCAGAAACCTGCTTCCAACCAGCCTTGCTGAGACATTGGGTCAATGGGAGCTGTGGGCAGCCTGAAAGCCTGAAAACAGCCCTCAGTCCATCACACAGGCTGGCCACACCCCAATGGGGTGAGGGTCCCCTCTGGGGGGCTTGGCCAGCCTGAAACAGCCATCAGCCCCTCACCCAGGCTGACCAGGCATGCCAGCAGGTGGACATCCCCGGAGGGGTCCCAGACTGCGAGAGGGCACAGGTCAGGCTGAGGGACCTCCCAAGTGCACAAATTTTTGTGCCCCAGGCCCCTAGTTTACTGATAAAAATGTTTGAGAAGTGGTTCAAAATTTTAAAGAATATATGTATTCCTTATTACAAATTCTTATAAAACTTTGTGGAATGTTTCTTGAGAGTTACAGAAATTCAGTTATAGAATATTTTCACAATTGAAGCTTTGAAATTGCATATTATACAACGACATGGATATTCCTTTTCACACAAGCATCCTCTAGCCTTTTTCACCTGGTCAGAGAAGACAGGTGGTGAGTGGCACTTCTAAGACAGGTGGTGGAGTTTGCAAAAGGTCAGACTAAAATGGTGTGAGGCAAATAGGAAAGGTGAGTTCAAAATAACATTTCATGCAAATTCTGAATCCATTACATCCTAAATGTGTCAAGCCTGTAGAGTTCTGATTGTAGTTATGACACTCACTTCCTTGTCTAATTTTAGGCAAACCTTATTTTAAAATGCCTTTTTGTGCCTCCCCTTCCCCATCTGTGCAATGTAATACTTATATTACTAAATTAAATAATTAATAGGAATGTGAAGAAGTGTCATACATTTTGGTGGTTAGAGCCATCGTGTCACACCTCAGTTTTAAAAGAGTGTGTGATTACTACCTTTTGAAAGGTTGGCTATTCATCTGCAGTTGAGATTTCATTACCATGGAGGGAGGAATCCCGTTTAACAGTGTTTTTGCACTTGTCCTTAAGATGCCCAAAGAATGATTGTAAAAACAGGTCTGTGGGAAAAGTTTTCCTGCATCTGACTAGAAACTATGATCCATACTACTTAGTGCTTTTATGGTATAAGCTTAATAAGTAACCTAACATTTGAAGTAAAAATTAAATTTATCTAATCTAATAAAAGAGTAATATGCAAATTAACCTTCACTCCAAGACACCTAAGCCATGCCCACCAGTCAAGCCACACCCACCAGCCAATCAAGAGTGACAGTATGCAAATTAACCCAGCCAAGATGGCAGCAAGCAGCCAAGGAGCTAGAGCAAACAGGAGGCCAGTGATGGAGGAAACTGCCTGCCTAGGCCGGCTGTGGCCTATGCTCAAGGCAACAAAGTTTCAATTATAGAAGCCACGAAACTGAAACAAACAGGAGTCTCCGTTGCATGCCTAGGCAGGCTGTGGCCTCCACTCAAGGCAACAAAGTTTCAATTATAGAAGATAAATAAACCCAGAAACCTGCTTCCAGCCAGCCTCGCTGGGACCTTGGGTCAATGGGAGCTGTGGCCAGCCTGCAAACAGCCCTCAGCCCCTCACTCAGGCTGGCCAGGCACCCCAGCAGGGACCCGAACACTGAAGGGGTTGTGGCCAGCCTGAAAAGGGCCCTCAGCCCCTCACCCAGGCCGGCCACGCACTCTAGTAGAGATCCAAACCCTGAAGGAGATGTGGGAAGCCTGAAAACAGCCCTCAGCCCCTCACCCAGGCTGGCCAGGCACCCCAGTAGGGACCTGAATCCTGAAGGGGCTAGGGGCAGCCTGAAAACGGCCCTCAGCACCTCACCCAGACTGGCCAGGCACCCCAATAGGGACCCAAACCCTGAAGAGGGCTTGGCCAGTCTGCAAACAGCCATCAGCCCCTCACCCAGGCTGGCCAGGCATACCAGCAGGTGGAAATCCCCCGAGGGGTTCCAGACTGCCAGAGGGCACAGGCTGGGCTGAGGGACACGCCCCCCGCCGGGTGCACACATTTTTGTGCACCGGGCCCCTAGTATTCTAATAAGCCAGTGATCCTTAATTTGATTAATTATATGCTTTTAATGAAATGTTTGATCACTTGCAAGCATCTGTACATACATGTATATACACATACATATTATAATTAAAATGTAATTTAAATGATCAAGTAGAAACTCTATAGGGGTCAAGTTCATTAAAGAATCAATGAGACAACTATATTTTTGGAATTAGCATAGCTATCTAATTCCAAGCATTAACTTATACTTCTTTCTACTTAGTTTTATTGGGACTGATCAGTTTGATTTTCTTGAAGTTTTTTTCTTGCAATATCTAAGATTTAAAATTTTTAAGACAGCTTGCTCCCAATTCCTATTTATATAATATCTTTACATAAAAGTGCTTCTGTGTCATTAAGTTACCCTAATTTATGTGTATAGATTCCAAATCCATTTTGAAATTTAATTTTATTAATAACTGAAATGTTTTGTTTTATTTGGTATGTAGTCTCATGGCAGGCAAGATAAAACCTGATAGCTCATTAAGTCCATGTGCAGCCAGACAGCAGTGGGTCAGATAACCCTGTGGCTGTTAATACAAGCAAACTGGCATTTGAATAAAGCCCTGGGACCAAATGAGTGTGTAACCTCTTGTCTTACATAAATTTCTCACAGCAGTATGGAGGAGGCGAGACTGACGGGTCAATTTTGAACGGCCTTACTTGCATTTGATTTTTAAAAACCAGAGACTCAGGAAAGTACTAAACCAAAATCTCTATTTGACTTTTTGTTTTCCATAGTTTTTACTTTGCTTTTCATAATTTTATTTTCTTTTATTGATAGGCTTTTATAAAGGGACTAGGGGCCCGGTGCACAAAAATTTGTGCACTCAGGGTGGAGGGAGTCCCTCAGCCCGGCCTGTGCCCTCTCACAGTCTGGGACCCCTCAGTGGATGTCCTATGATGGCCCCAGTCTGCCAGGCGCCTTTTGTGTGTGTGTGTGTGTGTGTGTGTGTGTGTGTGTCACCACTGGGGACCTGCC
>PVJC01047189.1:0-13004 GCA_004026665.1 Murina feae
GCTGCTGCCGCAATGGAAAGGGCTGTTTACTCAGGTCCGTGAGTGGCGGCCGCCATGTTGGCTGGGCTAATTTGCATACAGCCGCTCTGATTGGCTGGTGGGCGTGGCTTACCCTGTCTCGGAGAAACGGTTAATTTTAATATTTCGCTTTTATTAGTTTAGATAAACTGATGAACAAAAATAGATCCAGAGACAGAAGCATTGAACAGACAGTCAAACCTCAGAGGGAAGGCAGGGGAGCATGAGAGGAGTAAGGGAAAGAGTAAAAGATCAACTAGCAGAGTTATATACATACATATAAGCATAACCAATGGACATAGACAATAGAGGGGTGAGGGCCTGTGCTGTGGAGGTGGGAGTGGGCTGGGAGAGGGCAATGGAGAAAAAAGGAAACATATGCAATATTTTCAATAATAAAGAATTTAAAAAATATATTGTACACCAACTGCAACTGATAAATAAAACATTGTTTAAAGGTATAAAGAGTTGTCACTGACAAATAAAATGCAATAAATTGAGAAGAAAACATTTAGCAAACCACTATGGAGGTACCAACAAAAATTAAAAATAGTACTATCTGATGACTCAACAATTCTACTTCTGGGTATTTATTCTAAATAATTCAAAACACTAATTAAAAAATATATATGCACCCCTATGTTTAATGCAGCAGTATTTACAATAGCAAGGATGTTGCAACTTACGCTTCCACTGATAAACAAAAGAATAGTGATAATCCAAGATAGCTGCAGAGTTGGTAGAAACTACACCCCAACCTTCCAGTTCCAAACCAAAAAACTTCTGAACAGCAAAAGAAACTGACAACAAAACAAAAAGGTAGCCAACCAGATGGGAAATTATACTTGCAAACAGTAGCTCTAACAAAGGTTTAATGTTAAAATACATAAAGAACTCATAAAACTCAACACCAAACAAACAAACTACCCAATCAATAAGTGGGCAGAAAACCTGGAAATATACATTTCTCAAAAAGACATATAATAGCCAATAGATATATGAAAACATGTTCAACTCACTGGCAATTAGGGAAATGCAATTCAAAACTACAATGAGATACCACCTCACACCTGTTAGAGTGGCCATTATCAACAAGACAAGCAATCACAAGTGTTGGAAAGGCTGTGGAAAAAAGGGAACCCTCATTCACTGCTGGTGGGAATGTAGACTGGTACAGCTACTATGGAAAGCAATCCAGCAGTTCCTCAAAAAATTAAGAATAGAGCTACTATATGACCCAGCAAATCCCTCTCCTTGGTATATACCCGAAAAACTCAAAATCATGTATTTGCAAAGATATATGTACCCCTATGTTCATTGCAGCATTACTCATGGTGGCCAAGACATGGAAACAACCAAAGTGTCCTGTGACAGAGGACTGGATCAAGAAGATGCGGTACCCATACACAATGAAATTCTACTCAGCCCTAAGAAAGGATGAAATAGTGATATTTGCAACAACATGGATGGACCTTGAGAACATTATACTAAGTGAAATAAGTCAGAAAAAGATAAGACCATATGATTTCACTCATATGTGGGATATAAAAGTGAAACTCTTGAACACAAACAGAAGTGTGGTGATTGCCAGAGGGAAGGGAGTGGGAGGAGAAGAGTCCTAATATAAAGTGACAGAAGTTTTCACTTTGGGTGGTGGGCACACAGTTCAATATACAAATCTTATAACTAGAAACCCACACCTGAAATCTATATGTTCATGTTGAGCAATGTCATGCCAAACAATTTAATTAATAAGTTTTTTTTTTTAAAGAAACACTTCAGGCCTAAAAATTTGGCATGAAATATTCAATGTAGTGAAAAGCAAGGACCCACAACAAAGACAACTGTGCCCAGCAAGGCTATTATTTTAAATTGAAGGTGAAATAAACAGCTTTCCAAAAAAAGACAAAAAACAAACAAAAAAATTCTCCCACACACACACAAAAAACACAAAAACCAAACAAAAAAATTAAAAAGTAAAAGTTTATTACCACCTAACCAGTATTGGAAAAAAAATGTTAAAGGGCCTGCTGTAAGGAAATAAAAAAAATCTAAACTAATAAAAGAGAAAGATGCAAACTGGTGTCATTCTGCTACACCCAAGCACACCCACCAGCCAATCAGAGCAACTATATGCAAATTAACCCAACCAAGATGACGGCAGGCAGGCACAAAACTGGAGCAAGCAGGAGGCTTGGTTGTCCTGGCGATGGAGGAAACCAAGCTTCCACCTGCCCTGTCCGGCTGTGGCATCCGCTCAAGGAAAAAACATTTCAATTATAGAAGATAAATAAATCCCAGATACCTGCTTCCAGCCAGCCTCGCTCGGGACTGTGGCCAGCCTGCACACAGCCATCAGCCCCTCACCCAGGCTCACCAGGCACCCCAGTAGGGACCCCACCCTGAAGGTGTTGTGGCCAGCCTGCAAACAGTCATCAGGCCCTCACCCAGGCTGGCAAGGCAGCTCAGTGGGAACCCCACCCTGATCCAGGACACCCTTCAGGGCAAACCAGGCCCCCACCTATGCATCAGGTCTCTATCCTATATAATAAAAGGATAATATGCAAATTGACCCTAACAGTAGAACCACTGGGAATGACTGGTCACTATAACACACACTGCCCACCAGGGGGCAGATGCTCAGTGCAAGAGCTGTCCCCTGGTGGTCAGTGCACTTCCACAAGGGGAGCTTTGCTTAGCCACACTCCAGGATGACAGCTGCCAGTACAGTGGTGGTGGCAGGAGACTCTCCTGCCTCCTCAGTAGCACTAAGGATGTCTGACTGCAGCTTAGGCCTGCTCCCCGCTGGCAAGTAGACATCCTTTAAGGGCTCCTGGGCTCTCAGAGGGATGTCTGACTGCCAGCTTAGCCCCGATCCCCCAGAGAGCAGGCCTAAGCCAGCAGGTGAACATCCCCTGAGGGGTCCCAGACTGCGAGAGGGCACAGGCCTGGCTGAGGGACACCCCCAAGTGCACAAATTTTTTGTGCACCAGGCCTCTAGTGTGTATATATATACATATATATATATATATATATATATATATATATAGAGAGAGAGAGAGAGAGAGAGAGAGAGAGAGAGAGAGAGAAACATAGGTATAAACATAAAATGTCAATAAATAAATACCTATCAGTAATAACCTTAAATGTAAATGGATTAAATGCTCTAGTCAAAACATATTGGGTAGTTCAATGGATAAGAAAACATGACCCATATATATGCTCTCTACAAGAGACCCATTTCAGAAAAAATATATACACAGACTTATAGTGAGGCTATGAAACTCAATTTTTCTGTGCAAATGAAAATAAACAAACAAAAAAAGCTGGGATAATGATATTTATATTTGACAAAATAGACTTTAAAACATAAGCCAAAGTAAGAGATAAAGAAGTTCAACACAGCCCTATCCAGTTTGGCTCGGTGGATAGAGCATCGGCCTGTGGAATGAAGGGTCCCAGGTTTAATTCCGATCAAGGGCATGTACCTTGATTGTGGCACATACCCAGTAGGCAGTATGCAGGAGGCAGCTGATTGATGTTTCTCTCTCATCGATGTTTCTGACTCTCTATCTCTCTCCTTTCCTCTCTGTAAAAAAATCAATAAAATACACTAAAAAAAAAAGGTCAACACAGGCCTGGACAGTGTCGCTCAGTTGGTTGAGTGTTGTCCTATACAACTAAAGGGCACTGATTCGATTCCCATTGAGGGCATGTACCTAGGTTGTGGGTTTGATACCTAGTCATGGTGCATACAGTAGGAGTGCCTATGGGAGGCAATCAATCAATCTCTCTCTTTCTCTCTCCCTCTTCCTTTCTCTCAATAAAAATATATATGTATGTATGCATAGAAAAGGTCACCACATAGTACTAAACTGATCAATCAAACAAGAAGATATAACTCTTGTAAATAACTCATTGACCCAAATAGAAGTACCTAAATATATGTGTGTATACATACATATCTAATCTAATAAAATAATAATATGCAAATTAACCATCACTCCAAGACACCTAAGCCATGCCCACCAGCCAAGCCACACCCACCAGCCAATCAAAATGGCTGTATGCAAACTAACCCAGTCAAGATGGCGGCCAGTAGCCACGGAGCTAGAGAAAACAGGAGGCTTCCGTTGCACCAGTGATGGAGTTGAAAGTGCCTGCCTAGGCTGGCCGGGCCTCTGCTCAAGGTAACAATGTTTCAATTATAGAAGCCAGGGAGCTGAAGCAAACAGGAGGCTTCGTTGCCTGACTAGGCCTTTGCTCAAGGCAACAAAGTTTCAATTATAGAAGATAAATAAACCCCAGAAACCTGATTCCAGCCAGCCTTGCTGGGACGATGGCTCAATGGGAGCTGTGTGAAGCCTAAAAACGGCCCTCAACCCCTCACCCAGGCTGGCCAGGGACCCCAATAGGGACCCGAACCCTGAAGGGGCTGTGGGCAGCCTGAAAACGGCCCTCAGACCCTCACCCAGGCTGCACCAAGGGGTCCCAGACTGCAAGAGGGCACAGGCCAGGCTGAGGGACCCCCCAGAGTGCAAAAATATTTGTGCCCTGGGCCCCTAGTGTGTATGTGTGTGTGTGTGTGTGTGTGTGTATATATGTTTTTTTTAATGGAAAAACCTCATATAGTATATATACAACACACATATACTAGAGGCTTGGTACACAAAATTCATACACTGGGGGTGGGGGTGAGGGGGTTCACTCACCCAGGCCTGCATGCACCCTCTAGCAGTCCAGGAGCCCTTGAGGGATATCCAACTGAAGGCTGAGACTCGCTCCCAGATATCCTTAGTACTGCTGCTGTCACCACTGACCACATGGGGGGAGGGTGGCAGCTCCTGCATTGAGTATCTGCCACCTAGTGGTCAGTGCTATTTGGTTGATTTGCCTATTAGCCATTTATTATATAGCACTAGAGGCCTGGTGCATGAAAATTCATGCACTGGAGGGGGGTGTCCCCCAGCCTGGAGAGGGGTGTCACCCTCCCACAGTCTGGGACTCCTCAAGGGTGAGAGATGACCCGACAACTAGGGGAAGGCAATGCCCCCTTCACACCTCTGTTGCTGCCACTGCTTGCAGAACAAGCCTCGGCTGGCCCTGGTTACCTGACCCTCGGGAAGACCTAGGTGGCTGGGAAGCTGCCATCTGAGGCTTGCCTGCACCTCAGGCTGGCCCTGGGCATCTGGGCAGCTGCCATCCAAGGCTTGCCTATGCCTCAGGCATTGGCTGCCCAGCCACCATCCGAGTTTGGCTTGTGCCATGGGCTGGCAGTGGGTGGCTGAGTAGGTGCCATCTGAGTCTTGCCTGTGCCTTGGGGTGGCTGGGGGGCTGAGGGACTGGGGAACTCTGGAGGCAGATGCGCCAGGAGGGCTGAGGGCACTGGGTGCTGCCATCTTGTGGCTGTAGGCACTGCCATCTTTGAGGGCATGGCAGTCAATTAACATACTCCCTCTTTATTGGCTCTGGGCATCATAAGCTTTGTAAGAGCGTGACAGTCAATTAGCGTATTCCTTCTTTATTAGATAGGATACACATATATACCTAATCTAATAAAAATATAATATGCTAATTGCATCACTCCACTACATCACAAGCCTTTCCCACCAGCCAATCAGAGCAACCATATGCAAATTAACCCAACCAAGATGGCTGCCGGCAGCCACAGAGCTAGAGCAAAGAGGAGGCTTCATTGCCCCAGTGATAGAGGAAGCTAAGCTTCCCACCTGTCTTGGCCGGCTGTGGCCTCTACTCAAGGCAACAAAGTTTCAATTATCAATGATAAATAAACCCCAGATACCTGCTTCTAGCCAGCCTCACTGGGAGCTTGGGTCGCTGGGGGCCGTGGCCAGCCTGCAAACAGCCATCAGCCCCTCACCCAGGATGGCCCCACCCTCATGGGGTGAAGGTCCCTGCTGGGGGGGCTTGGCCAGCATGCAAACAGCCATCAGCCCCTCACCCAGGATGGCCCCATCCTCATGGGGTGAAGGTCCCTGCTGGGGGGCTTGGCAAGCATGCAAACAGCCATCAGTCCCTCAACCAGGCTGGCCAGGCAATCCAGCAGGACCCCCCACCCAGAAGGGATTGTTGCCAGCCTGCAAACAGTCATCAGCCCCTCACCCAGGCTGGCCAGGTACACCAGGGGGGACCTTCACCCTGAAGGGGATGTGGCCAGCCTTTAATCAGCCATCAGCCACTCATCCAAGCTGGCCAGACACCCCAGCAGGACCCCTTTCTTGAAGGGGATGTGGCCAGCCTGAAAAATGGCCCTCAGCCCCTTACCCAGGCTGGTCAGGAACCCCAGCAGGACCCCTACCCTGATACGGGACACCCTTCAGGGCAAACCAGCCGGCCCCCACCCATGCACCAGGCCTCTATGCTATGAAATAAAAGGGTAATATGCAAAATGACCCTAACAGCAGAACGACTGGGAATGACTGTTCACTATGACACACACTGACTACCAGGGAGCAGATGCTCAATGCAGAAGCTGCCCCTGGTGGTCAGTGCGCTCCCACAGGTGGAGCTCTGCTCAGCCACAAGCCAGGATAACTGCTGCCAGTACAGCGGTGATGGTGGGAGCCTCTCCCACCTCCTCAGCAGCACTAAGGATGTTCAACTGCAGCTTAGGCCTACTCCCCACTGGGAAGTGGACATCTCCCAAGGGCTCCCAGGCTGCCAGAGGGATGTCTGACTGCCAGCTTAGGCCCTATCCCCCCAGGGAGCGGGCCTAAGCCAGCAGGTGGACATCCCCTGAGGGGTCCCAGACTGTGAGAGGGCACAGGCTGGGCTGAGTGACACCCCCCCCCCCGCCCCGAGTGCACAAATATATATATTAGTAAGAGATAAACAGCAAAACATCCATATTAGGGGATTTTAATGCCCCACTGGCATCAAGGGACAGATCTTCCAGACAAAAAAATCAACAAGGCAACTGTGGCCTTAAATGATGTACTGTATTAGATGGATTTAATTGGTATTTACAGAACCTTTGCCATTTTAATTATTATCTGGCTTGGTATGAGTCTCTTATGGTTCATCTTTTATAGGGCTCTCTGTGCTTCCTGGATTTGAGTGTCTTCTTCCTTCACCAAGCTAGAGAAGTTTTTAGTCATTACTTATTTAGTTAGATTCCTTACTGTCTTTCTTCTCCTTCTAGTACTCGTGTGATGCAGATGTTGTTATGCTTAACATTGTCCCAGAGGCATTCAGCTCCTTTCTTTTTCTTTTTCCAGGTTATAGTTATTTAACTTTAAATTCTTTATTGCTTAAAGTATTACATAGTCTTCTATATCCCATATTGACCTCTCCCTGGTGGCTCTGACTCCCCAGCACATGCCCTCACACCCCAACGGTCTGTGTCCACCGGTTATGCTTAGATGCATGCATATAAGTACTTTGGTTGATCTCTTATCTTCTTCCAACCCTCCCCTGACTTCCCTCTGAGGTTTGACAGTCTGTTTGATACTCCTATGTCTCTGGATCTATTTTTGCTCATCAGTTTATGTTATTCATTATATTCCACAAATGAGTGAGATCATGTGATTCCTGTCTTTCTCTGACAGGCTTATTTCACTTAGCATAATGTTCTCCAGGTCCAGCCAAGCTGTTATGAATGGTAACAGTTATTTCTTTTTCACAGAAGCATAGTGTTCCATTGTGCAGATGTACCACAGTTTTTTAATCTACTAATCTGCTGATGGGCACTTAGGCTGTTTCCAAGTCTTAGCTACTGTCAATTGTGCTGCTATGAACATAGGGGTGCATATGTCCTTTCTGATTGATGTTTCTGATTTTTGGGATTTATTCCTAGAAGTGAAATTACTAGGTCAAATATAAGTTCCATTTTTAATTTTTTGAGCAAATACCATACTGTATTCCACAGTGGCTGCACCAGTCTGCACTCCCACCAGCAGTGCACAAGAGTTCGTTTTTCTTCACATCCTTGGCAGTACTCGTCATTTGTTGATTTGTTCATGATACCATTCTGACAGGGGTGAGATGGTACCTCATTGTTGTTTTGATTTGCATCTCTTGAATGATTACTGATTTTAAGCATGTTTTCATATGTCTCTTGGCCTTCTGTATGTCCACTTTTGAAAGTGTCTTTAGGTCTTTTGCCCAATTTTTGATTGGATTGTTTGTATCCCTTTTGTTAAGTTGTACAAGTTCTCTATAAATTTTGGAGACTAAACTCTTATCAGATATAACATTGGCAAATATGTTCTGGCATGCAGTGGGCTTTCTTATTATTTTGCTGATGGTTGCTTTTGCTGTGAAGAAGGTTTTTATTTCGATGTAGTCCCATTTGTTTATTTTCTCCTTAGTTTCCATTGTACTAGGTGCTATATTGCTAAAGATACTGCTATGTCATGTATCTGATATTTTGCTGCCTATGGATTCTTCAAAGGTTTTTATAGTTTCTCATCCTGTGTTTAAATCCTTTATCCATTTTCAGTTTATTTTGGTGCATGGTGTAAGCTGGTGGTCTAGTTCCTTTTCTTTCTTTCTTTTTTTTTTGGCATATATCTGTCTGATTTTCCCAACACCATTTATTGATGAGCCTGTCTTGACTCCATTGTATGCTCTTGCCTTCTTTGTCAAATATTAATTGAGCTTAATGGCTTGGGTCTATTTCTGGGGTCTCTGTTCTGTTCCATTTGTCTATATGTCTGCTCTTGTGACAGTATCAGAAAGTTGTGAGAACAGGAGCTTTGTAATGTACCTTGACATCTGGTATTGTGATCCCTCCAACTCTATTCTAGATCTGTGAAATATTCCATTGGTATTTTAATGGAGATTGCATTGAATCTGTAGATTGCTTTGGGAAGTATGGACATTGTAATGATGTTGATTCTACGAATCCATGAACAAGGTATTTTCTTCCATTTGTTTATGTCTTCCTTTATCTCTTTTCAATCTCCTCTAGTTTTCCAAGTACAGGTCTTTTACCTCCTTAGTTAAGTTTATTCCTAGGTATCTTAATTTTTTTGTTGCAATGACAAATGGGATTTTTTTTTTTAGTTTCTCTTTCTGTGAGTTCATTATTGGTGTATAAAAAAGCTATAGATTTCTGTGTGTTAATTTTGCATCCTGCAACACTGCCGAATTCATTTACTAAGTCTAGTAGTTTTTTGATGGAGTCATCAGGGTTTTCTATTTAAAATATCATGTCATCTGTTGGTAATGACTATTTTCCTTCTTTTCCAATTTAGATGCCTTGTATTTCTTTTTCTTGTCTGATCGCTATGGATAACAGTTCTAGTACTATGTTGAACAGGAGTGGTGAGAGGGGGCCTCCCTGTCTTGTTCCTGTTCTAAGGGGAAATGGGTTTAGTTTTTGGCCACTGAGTATGATGTTGGCTGTATGTTTGTCATAAAAGGCCTTTATTTTGCTGAAGTATGATCCCTCTATTCTCACTTTGCCTAGAATTTTTATCACAGAAGGGTGTTCAATTTTAAAAAGTGCTTTTTCTGTATCAATTGATATGATCATATGATTTTTTCTTTCAATTTGTTTATGTAATGTGTAATGGTTATTAACTTGTGGATATTATACTAGTTTTGCATCCCTGGAATAAATCCCACTTGGTCATGGTGCATGATCTTTTTAATGTAATGCTGGATTTGGTTTGCTAGAATTTTGTTGAGGATTTTAAATATATTTTTTTATTGATTTTTTACAGGGAGGAAGGGAGAGAGATAAAGAGTTAGAAACATCGATGAGAGAGAAACATCTATCAGTTGCCTCCTGCACACTCCCCACTGGGGATGTGCTCGCAACCAAGGTACATGCCCTTGACTGGAATCGAACCCGAGACCTTTCAGTCATAGGCCGACACTCTATCCACTGAGCCAAACCAGTCAGGGCAAGGAGGATTTTAGCATTTATGTTCATCAGAGATATTAGCCTATAATTCTCTTCCTTTGTAGTGACTTTTTCTGGTTTTGAAATTAGAGTAATGGCTTCGTAGAAAAAGCTTGGAAGTTTGCCATCCTTTTGAATTTTTTGGAACAATCTGAGGAGGGTAGTTTTTAGTTCTTTGAATGTTGGTAAAACTCCCCTGTGAAGCCATCTGGACCAGAGATTTTGTTTGCTGGAAGTTTTTTTTATTACTGCTTCAATTTCATCAGTAGTTATCAGTCTATTCAGTTTTTTCAATTCTTCCTGATTGAGATTTGGGAGATTTTATTTTTCTAGGAATATGTCCATTTTGTCTAGGTTGTCCAGTTTGTTGGAGTTGAGTTGTTTGTAGTATTTTTTACAACGCTTTGTATGTCTGTGGGGTCTATTGTCACTTCACCTCTTTCATTTCTGATTTTCTTTATTAGGGTCCTCTCTCTTTGTTTCTTGGTGAACCTGGGAAGAGGTTCCTCAATCTTGTTTATCCTTCCAAAGAACCAGCCCTTGATTTTATTGATCTTTTGTATTGTTTTCTTTTCTTTCTGTTTATCTTTTATTTTTGTCTCTAGGTCATTTATTTCCATTCTAATCTTTATTATTTCCTTCCTTCTACCTACTTTGGGCTTTTCTTGCTGCTCTCTTTCTAATTCTTTAAATTGTAGGGTAGATAATTTATTCCCAGTTTTTCTTATTTTTTGTTTGCTTGTTTTGTTTTGTTTTTTGTTTTTTTGTTTTAGTTAGGCCTGTAGAGCTATGAAGTTCCCTCTCAGGACTGCTTTCACTGTGTCCCATAGATATTGGATTGTTGTGCTTTCATTGTCATCTGTTTCTAGGATTTTTTAAAAATTTCTTCTTTGATCTCTTTATTAACCTAATCATTGTTTAATTGCATGTTTTTTAGCCTTCAAGTATTTGATTTTTTTATAGTTTTTATTGCAGTTGATTTCTAATTTTATGCCATTGTCATTGAGAAGATGCTTGATATGATCTTAATCTTCTTGAATTTGTAGAGATATGTGGTCTATCTTTGAAAATGTCCCATGTGCACTTGTGAAGACTGTATATTCCTAGGCTTTGGGGTGAGATGGTCTTAGGATGTCAGTTTATTCCATCTGATCTTGTGAGTCATTTAGCTTTATTGTTCCTTTGTTGAGTTTTTTGTCTAGATTTACCCAGTGATGTCAATGGGGTATTAAAGTCCCCTACTATGATTGTATTGCTCTCTCTTGATATCTTCCAGAAGATTTTAAAATGTATTTGGGTGTTCTTGCATTGGGGTCACATATGTTTATCAGAGTTATATCCTCTTGTTGTACTGATCCCTTTAGTATTATGAAGGGTCGTTCCTTATCTCTTGCTATGGCCTTGACTTTGAGGTCTATTTTGTCAGTTGTAAGTATTGCTGCCCAAGGATTTTTCATTTCCATGTGCCTGAAAATTTTTTTTTCCAGCCCTTCACTTTCAGTCTGTGTAAGTCCCTTGTTTTGAGGTAAGTCTCTTGTAAACAGCACATGTAAGGGTCATTTTTTCTTAACCATTCATCCACCTGATTTCTTTTGATTAGAACATTTAATCCCTTTACATTTAATGTTATTATTGTAAGTACTTTTTTGCAGTTATTTTCATTCTTTTTTTTTTTAACTCTTTATGTTCCTTTATTGGAGCAAGATTCCTGACCAGTATACAGTGCTGTATTCACTAAACAGAGACCTGTGCAGAAATTACATACTATCCATCTAGATAGGTTTTATTACACTTTGCCTATTGATGGAATAGTTCCACTTATAAAATGTTTTATACATCAAATAGTTCTGAATTTGACCAGGCTGTCCATTAATTTATCTCTGAAAAAATTAACTGGCATTTAATTTCCACTACTATACTTTACAGCATTAAAAAGCTTTGGCATTAGGTAGCTTCTCAAAATGTTGTTCTATGCACAATGGCATCTAGCACAGTCCATCATCTCACCCCAGTTCCCACAGACGGGTCTCATTGGAGAACGGTAAGCTAAATAGCTGGTACTTGAAACAAAAGTATTCCTAACCTGAGTTTCTTGACCACCAATACGGACTTCTTCCTCTGCCAGCTGGTCTTCTGGGCCACCTTTAGTGCCAACGAAGACATGCCAGCAACGGCCCCGTGTGTGACTCGGCATTAGAGCACCAGGTCTGTGTGGTGGTGGTGGCAGGCACTATTATTATATTCAGGTAAATATAGACCCATTTTTAAAATGCCAATTTGATATACAAAATTAAAGGTACAACATAGTCAGAACTAAATTTGAGCAATCTGGTATTTCAAATGATTTGAAAATTCTCAGAAACTGATAACAAACTGTACTCATGATGTTTCCCAGCTATGGAGACATTAATACACTGATTTGAACCCCTTTATTCAGTCCACATAGCCCTGAGATCACCCTGCAAAGTGCGTATAAAATATGAAGTTGACGAAGTTTGACAATTCGTTATACAAGTCAAACTTGAAATCTCTTCTGAGAGAAAAGCATCAAATCCTTTGTGTACACATTTAGTTTTATTATAACAAAGCAACTTGTACACTTTTAACGTTTAAAACTGAGCATTATCTTTCCTTTCCAGTGAAACAAAAAGAAAATTTAAAAATAAACGGAACAAAATTACAATAGAGAAATGTCAATTCCGAATCAGATCCTACAGGTTCTGCTGATTCTCCCATCGCGTGGCAGGGCTCAAGTCATCATTAGGAGAGAATTTTACTTTAAAAGTGTCATCTTAGACTGCAGGGATGTCCTTTAAACATCACAATTAAACATGCCAACGAGAAGCCGTGTTGTCAAAATGCCCACTTAACCCACCCAAACATCTCAAACCCACCCTTTGCTCACCTTCTATAACCCCCCTTTTTTAAGTTTTTTTTTCTTTTTTTAAACAAGAGAAAGTAGACAGATACATGTTGGTAAATGCTAACTGTCCATATTCACATAGAGACACAGTGTAATCTCTGAACCCAATATACAGAGAAAGGAGGAAAAAAGCTAGAATTTTATGCACTACTACACAGGGGCCTAGCCACCTCCAGCTCCCAGCAGAGCTAA
>PVJC01047190.1:0-13005 GCA_004026665.1 Murina feae
CACCCTGCCGCTGGCACTGCGCTGGCCTCCAGGGCTGCGGCCGCCATCTTGCCTGAGCTAATTTGCATACAGCCATTCTGATTGGCTAGTGGGCGTGGCTTACCCCCGTCCCGGAGAAACGGTTAATTTTAATATTTTGCTTTTATTAGTTAAGATATATATATATATATATATATATATATATATATATATATATATATGAAATAGAGGCCTGGGATTAAACCTGAGATGCATAGGTGAGATCGTGAATTAATGACTTGAGATTTTGGAGTTTATCACATTGATAAACTATGATGACAATCCCTGCCCTATCTGGAAGGGGTCCCCAAGTTCTGAAACTGTTACCTCCTTTCTCAAGCCAGTTTCCTTTTCTCCTTCCTGGTACCATGACCTCACCTCTTGTCTGGAATACACAGCAGCCTCCTACCAGTCCTCCTCACCTCCATTGTCCTCAAATATGGGCTTTGTATCATGACTTGAGTTTTGAAAGTTGACCTCTGTATTCTCCATCGCCTAAAGGATCAAGCGTATACCCCTCAAAAGGCATCCAAAGACACGCCATGACTGGCTCTCATTTAAACATCCATGTTCTTCTCATGTTTCCATCTTGACAGTTCATCTCAGGCTTCCCTAGGTTACTCCCCTGTCACACACTGCATGCCCTGCTGCTTCTCTCCTCCAGAGCTTTGCTCTTCCTTGTCCACCACTTTCTTTCCCTCCGTCTCCATCACTGGACTGACTAACTCTTCATATGGCCCCTCTCTCTTCACCTTCCTTCCCATCCTGATTTCCAGATTGACTTCTCTTTATTTGAGCACTTCATTAAAGTAAAACAACCTAGGCACACCTCTCTCAGCACCTCTTTTCTTAGCCTTCCCCCAAACCAGGCTGTGTTAGCATTCTTATCCCCATGAAAAGCTTTTTCATTGAACACCTAGTGCTCTGCGTCTCCATCTGTCTTCCCTGGCAGAAAAGTGCAAGTCTCACTTATCTTTGCAACCCAAATACCTCTTCATTATAATGCAGAAAGGCTTACTGGGAAGATTAGATTGTCCCAAGGATCCCAGGCAATAATGTAGGTGAAAGCATTTTCAAAATGGCAGTGCTCTCTGAAGGTACAAGGTGGCACTGTTTTAATGAAACTTTCCTGCTGACTTGGTGTCTGTGTCATGCTGACCAGCTTATGACAAGCAAGGAGCTCACACCCCATGTTCCTAGATGCCTGGGTGTTTCTCACCATGCAGGCCAAACAACTCAATTTGCCATAGGATATTACCTGTCCCCTCTGATTCTCCCTTGCTAGGCATGTGGCCGCAAGCACTCCTCTGACAATCCACTCTATGAATGCTGCAGTCCTCAGGCCAGATCTAACAGCTGCCTTGTCTGTGTTTCCTCTCCCTATGCAGAGCGGTCTTAGGTTCCTTAAAGAAAACCTAATAGAACATGTCAAATGAGCCAGGATTTCCTGATAGCCTGAGACGGGATGCTTCCTTAACTGAAAGTAGACTCTTCCTGAGAATACTTATAATAGAGCTTTTAGCCTCCTATGAGCTAAGGTTTGGCAGCTACAGGCACACCTGAGACCTGGAGTTGGTGATGCATGGCTCTCAGGACAAATCTGACCCACTGCCTTGTACACCTGTCTATGGAAATACAGTTTCATTGGAGCATAGCCATGCCCATTTGCCCATGGATTATCTATGGTTGCTTTCACACTACAGCAGCAGAGTTGGTAGTTATGCCAGAGACACTATGGCTTGCAAGGTCTAAAATATTTACTCTGAGGCCCTAGCCAGTTTGGCTCAGTGGATAGAGCTTCAGCCTGTGGATGGAAGGGTCCTGGGTTCAATCCCAGTTGGAGACACATGCCTGGGTTGTCCAACATTCAGGAGGTAGTTGATCAATGGTTCCTCTCATCATTGATGTTTCTCTCTCTTCTTCCTTCCTCTCTGAAATCAATAAAAATATATTTTAAAAATATTTACTATGTGATCCTTTACATAAGACAAAATTCTAATTTTTCTTCTAAAGCAAAATTTCTTAACTTCAGAACTATTGCTCTTTGGAGAATAATAACTATTTGAGGTGTGTGTGTGTGTGGGGGGGGATATTTAGTAGCACCCCTGGCCTCTACCCACTAATACTAGTGGAACCCTCTCTCTATTTGTAACAACTAAATTATACCTCTAGTCATTGCCAAATGTCCCCTGGGGGACAGAACAACTCCCACTTGAGAATGACTGCTCTCAACAAAATAGATCCAAGGACATTTTAGAAGAAAGTAAGAGAAAATCAACTGTTGAAAAATGTGAAGATGTCAGATATTTCACCTACTTTCCTTTGGGAAATTCATTATGCAAATTTCACAGACTTAAGCACAGTACTGTTCTACCTGTGTGGTCAGTAGAGAAAATATTGAAAAAATTTTAGTCAAGTTGCTATTATTAGCCTTTAGCCAGAAGTTCAATCACATAGTGTGAATGGACTGGCAGCATGACCATGGTGCACTGAGCACAGCCTATGGCATCTGGAAGAACTGAGTTGAAATTGGAGTACTGTCAACATAAAAGTTCTATAAATGTGGGCAGATTATTTTGTTTCTTTGAGCTTGAAGCTCCTCATGGGTAACATGTTGTTAGAATTAAATGACATCATGTTCATATAAAGCACTTAGGATATTGTCTGGCATCCAGTGAGCATTCAAGGAGTAGCAATGGTGAGCTTGGTGGTGGTGGATGCAGGAAAGAAAGAGGAGGAAGAAGAGGTACAGAGATTGAAGGAGAAGGAGGAGGAGTAGAGGGAGGACAAGGGGGAGGGAAGGAAGAAAAAAAAAACTGGTATGTGTAAAGTACCACTCGGAGTGATAGAAATATTAAAACCATTGTACGTTGGGGTTGAAAAAAACATAAAAGAGACCTCAGATGTAGGAATCCCTGCTATGCCTGTGTCTTTGAAGATGATGCTTGCATCCTCTACAAGGTGTGAACTAGGTCTCTTGAGAAAGACATGGTCTAATTCTTCAAGCAGCTACTCTAAAAGCCAAATAGTTATACTTACATAACAAAACATTATATAAGAAATGTTAAAAATACTGAATACTAGTGGCGTTGATAGAACATGAAAATCTTTTATTTAGACTCTCAAAGACATTAGAAGTCGCTGCTTAGTTAAATAAGTGGTGCTAACTTTCATTTTTTCCTCTTTTGGCACGCAAATCTCTGTCTTTTCATTATGTCTGTGGAAGATATAATGGTGGTTCTCAGTTACATGGAATTTAGTCCCTACTTTTATGTCCTCTGGGGAAGGCCCGATCCCCATTGCAATTCATATAGTTTCAGTGGAGCTGTCTCCAATCTCAATTCTAGGCAAGTGTACATGAAGTCAAGACGGAGCATTTCGCACAGCTTCCTGGTGTGTGGGGACCGAATGGTTACACAACCCGGGTCAACTCAATAGATGCACAGATTTCTAGAGAAAGATACATTACCTTGTACCTTCTCATCCCAAAGCTGGAGAGGTTGCAGAGGTGGGGACTGTCACCATCATTATGCTACCATGTGAAGTCTGAATATGACACTCCAGAGTAAAAGACTGAGGTGAAAAATAGAGAGAAATGAATCCTTTATGACATTTTGCACTCTGAACCTACCAAACCTGGAACTCACTGGACATCTGGACTTGTAAACTTAAATGAAGTACAATTTCCCTTATTTGTTTAATTCAGAATAAGCTACCCCTTGCAAGAAAGAATCCCCAAGTATCATATCAGACACTGGAGTTAGGGTGTCCTTTGCCACCCAGATGGGTCAGCTACTAAGAAGAGCCTCTCACCACCTGAATTTCTCTTTACAGATAATGTCATGTTAGCATTCATCCTATATTAGAACAGTTTTGTGACAAGGACAACTTTTAGAGTCATTTAAAAGCCAGTGGTATCTATATAATAAAAACCTAAACCACTCTTATGGCAGAATGACCAGAATGACCAGTCGCTATGATGCTTACTGACCACAGAGGGCAGACGCTCAATGCAGGAGCTTCCCCCTGGTGGTCAGTGTGCTCCCACAGGGGGAGCGCCGCTCAGCCAGAAGTTGAGCTCACAGCTGGTGAGTGCAGCTGCCATAGCGGGAGCCTCTTCTGATTGTGTGGCAGCACTACCAAGTGGCAGGATCAGGCACAGTGGGCCAGGATGAGCACTAGTGGTGTGGTGCCCAGCCCCAATTCAGGCTCCTCCCTGGCTGCCTGCCTGCCACTTGGCGTACTGCTACATCCCCCAAGGGGTCCCAGACTGCAAGAGGGCACAGGCTGGGCTGAGGGACCCCTCCGCACTCCCGGTGCATGAATTTTGTGCACCAGGCCTCTAGTCCTATATAAGAAAGAGATAATTTGCAAATGCACCCTCACACCCTCACAAGATGGCTGCCTATGACCAGTCTGGCAGAGGGGTTAGTATGGGAGGACCAAATGACTGAGCAAGCAGGCAGCATGGGGCGACCTGACCAGAAGGGGGTCATGAGGGGCAACCAGGCCAGTGGGGGGTGCAGTTGCGGGTGACCAGGGTGGCAGGGGGAGCAGTCGGGGACAATTAGGCTGGCAGGGGGGCAGTGAGGGGTGACTAGGCTAGTGGTGGGGTCAGTTAGGGGCGATCCGGCTGGCGCACAGAGGCAGTGAGGAGCGATCAGGCCAGTAGGAGTGAGCAGTTAGGGGCAAGCAGGCAGGCAGGCAGGTGAGCAATTAGGAGCCAGCAGTCCAGGATTGTGAGAGGGATCCTGATTGGAGATGGTGCAGGCTGGGCTGAGAGGACACCCCGTCCCCCTGCACAAAATTCGTGCGCCGGGCCTCTAGGATTTAAATAATATTGTATTGGGTGATATTAACTAAAGATTCATGTAATAAAATATATGCTAGTATTTTATACATGACTCTTGGACATCAACAGGAAGTTCTACAGTTCGTTTCAATTCTGACTACCTGCTATAGATCGGAGGTCCCCATCACCCCTTCCGTGGGTTCCATTAATTTGCTAGAAGGGCTCAGAGAAACATCATACTTGCTAGATAACCAGTTTATTATAAAAGGACACAACTCAGAAACAGCCAAAGAAGATAGGCCAAAAGCAAGGTATGGGAAAGAGCATAAGTCTTTCATGCCCTTAACAGGCTCCCCACCTTCCCCAATCTCTACATGTTCACCATCCTGAAAACTCTCAGAACTCATCCTCCTGGGAGATGGGGTGGGCCTCATCAACCTAACAAAACACCTCTCCGGCTCTCATTACTTAGGAAATTCCAAGGGTTAGGAGCTCTGTATCAGGAGCAGAGATGAAAACCAAATATATATTTATTCTTATAAATCACAATAAATATGTTGTAATATAACACCATATAATATGTTAGCTAATAACTAAACTTTTACTTTTAGTATGAAAAAGCTGCATTCCAAGTCAAAGTGGAGAGAATAAATTCCCATATATAAATTACCTGCTCTCAACAAGTATTAGGATTTTCCACACTTGATTCATCTACTTTTTTCATTCCTCACTTAAGAATTTCAAAGAAAATCTGAGTCATCTCACTTTTTCCTGCCTTAAATGGTTCAGTATGCTTCCCTAAAAAAATAAGAAATGTTCTCTTACATATTTATAATGCTATTCTCACACCTAACAGAAATAATAACCAGTTCATGATCACATTTCCCTGGTTGGCTTAAAAATATCTTTGAAATATAGCTCTTAAATGAAGAATATTTCTTTATTTTTTTTCCTTATTTTTATTGTGGACACTATCACAGATGTCCCCATTCTCCCCTCCCCTTCCACCCAGCCCGCCCCTCCCTCTGGCTTCCATGGGTCTGTGTCATTTCTTATGCATATATGTCCTTTGATCCCTTATTAAACTCCTGTTATGTGTCAGGCATCTTCTGGGTATTTTACATGTGTTGCCAGAACATCTAAAGACTAGAGATGCTCAATCACTGACCTAAGAACTGTCAAGTTCAATATCCTAAGCCCCAGACCGCTAACAATATTGCCGCCTTTATTTTCCTAAACATTTACTGGTAATTCTTTTTCTTTTTACATTTCTCATGAATTACAAAAGAGTGGTATTGTTTGATTTCTCGTAGATGTTTTTACTTCTCTTTCTGGTGTAAAATTGACCAAATGTTTTTTCAATCTGTAAAAAAAAATGCAAGTGTGTTAATTTTCAGGAAGAATAAGTATATGTGGTGGGGATTTAAAATTTAAAGAAAACCATGTGAGGGAATATAATATACATCTTATGTTAATGTATCTATATTATAAATATGTGTATATATATAATATATGTCCATGTACATATTAATATGTTTCCTCTGTAGGTAGGAATATGAGGTCGCCTCCATCCTTGTTAGCATCTCCCAGTCGGCCCCTTCTGGCTGCCTGTATCTTCAGTTGCATAGAGTGCAGCAAATCCATAGAGGCAGAAGCAGATTTGTTTCCTTTCCTGCTTCCTAACTGCAACCTCAAGCCTTGCAGCCTTCCCTTCTGTCACCTCCCTGGGTCTCCAGCTCTCCAAACCTCCCTCTTGCCCGGGTTTCTTTCCCACTAAAAAATGGCCCTCTGCCAGGCAGCTTGCACCTCACTTTTGTTCCGCTCTACAAGACATTTCAAAACTAATCAAAGCCACTCGAAGAACTAGCAGGCAAGGCCGGCGTGGCTTGAAATGCAGGAGTCCATATTCACTCGTAACAACTAAATGATTCCCCGTAACATTTCCAGAGAAGTAGAGACTTGTTCAGAGAAGCCCTGGAGTGTCCCACAAGAATGCCAGCAATGGGTAGAATGACCTACTTTGGACACAGCCTTAAGAGGTTTGAATGCCGCTGTGGAAAATCTGTGCTGCTGAGGCGATGGGGTTAGTTTGGGACCAGAGGAGATGAGAGAATGTGTACCCTGCACATTAAACTCTGTTCAGAACACAGTTTACTGTTTAGAACACAGGTATTTCGTGTTACATAGGCACTGGCTAGCGTTGAAATATTGGTGGATAAATGTCCTGATGGAGAATGAGTTTGCTTCATCAGGGTGAATCTAACAGAAGTATTTTGTTTTCCTGTCTTAGCTGTGGCCAGGGGAAAGGTCAGAGCCCGTTTCACTTCCCCCACTTATATTTCTGTGTTCCATCTAGCAATTTCCACTGTGTCATTCTATTATTCACTGTACTTCTTTTTGATGCTCAGCTTTGTTACTCTTAAAATGTGTTTTCCATGTTTTATATGTTTTATCACTTAATTTATTGTATGTGGGGCTCTGAGATCAGGCAAATTAGGACAGGAATCCAGGTTTTCCTACTCAAAAGCTATTCAAATTTGGACAGGTTCATTCTCAATTTATTCATTCTTTTATCAATTCATTAATTTGTTCTGCCAGTAGTTACTGAGTTATAACTATAAGGTTATTGTGGTAAACAAAACGGATTTAAGGTCTCTATTCTTTTGTTATTATTATTATTTTGTTAATCCTCACCTGATGATACTTTTTTCCATTGTTTTTCAGAGAGAATGGATGAGAGGAAGGGAGGGGGGAGAGAGAGAGAGAGAGATAGAGAGAGAGAGAGAGAGAGAGAGAGAGAGAGAGAGAGAGAGAGAGAGAGAGAAACATCAATGTGAGAGAGACATATTGATTAGTCGCCTCCCACATGTGCCCTGACTGGGGCCGGGGAATGAACCTGCAATCCAGCTACGTGCTCTGGACCAGGAATCAAATTCTTAACCCTTTGGTGTGTGGGCTGACACTCTCACCACTGAGGAACAATGCCAGGACACATTATGGCTTCTTTTGCTGTTGTAAATTGGATCTTATAGGGATTTCTATAGTGTTCGTTGATATGAGTGAAAGTTGTTATTTCTGGGCGAAATTGTTGATATTTACCAAGTATTCTTGTGAACCCTATTACCTCTGGATTACCATGCACTTCCTATGCATGTAGGTATGTTGAATACAAAACAGGACGATATTTTATCTTCTTTTCACATCCATGTGTCTCCTCTTTTTTTCCTTCTTTTGTTGTGGTAGAGAAGTTCTCCATGGTGGTGTAGAAGAGGGCAGTGATGGTCTTATCTGCCTTATTTGTGAAATTTACTGGGAACCTCCTTTAGTCGTCAGAATTTTACCAATGCCAGCAACAAAACCATTTCCGCCCCCTTAAGGAGAATGTAAACTCTACGGAACAGAAGTTTTCATCTGCTTTTTTCACTGATGTTTGAGTTCAGAATAATAACTTGCACATAGAGGACACTTAATGAAAGTTTGTTGAATGAAAAGGGGAAATAAAAAGCAAGAGCAGACATTGATGCCAGAGAATAATTTAGCCTGAGAGTGTTTGCCCAGCTAACACTCTAGCTCTTAATTAGTTGAGAAGTGAGTAACCTAAAATGACATTTGACGAAATTTGGGCAGACTATTTTCTCGTTTGCATTAAGGAAGCAGACATTGAAGATGGTGGGATTGTATAAGCCTAAGTGTTCAAATTATAATTCATAATCTGAATTCACTCAGGGACATTGGATAAGGTCATTTACTCTTTACTTCACACATATCCCACCTTAACATATCAGATGCCCTGCCCTTATCATCCACAGGTTGTGATTCCAAGGAGAAGAACCTGACTGGGATTTTTAATCATGCCAGATCAGCCATGTGTTTACCTTGATGTCTCTTATGCTATTTATGACTGGTCTTGAATATCAACACAGCCCAGTTCCAATGTCAAGACCTTCCCACCCAAATTTCAGAGTAAAAGTATTGGTTACCAAAGCAATGTTCCTGAAGAAAATACCATATCCTCGTTTTCTTCAAGTTTCCATGGAAAACGGTTAAGGTGTTTCATTTAGACACATTAAAATGTTGGATGCCTGCAACTGTTGGCTGTGTTTCATCTTCCTTATGGCTCACTAGTTGGTTTATAGAACTGTGGTAGCTGATGGGACATATGAAAAATTGGGATGGATATGAAGATGGTTTATGGATCACTGGAAACTGGAAACTTATGTGATCAAAATAGATAAAAAAGAAAATCAATTTTTAGATCATTCCCATGCTCTTAGGAAATTATGCCATCTATACTAATAGTAGAAGAATATGCAAATTGTCTGGGATGCTATCACATAATGACCAATCAGGATGGCCGTGGGGCCAGGGTGGAGAGCTCTCAGCACAACTTTGCCAGAGTCTGAAGGGCATGGAGAGGAAGGGAGAGCAGATAGGCGGTTAGGGGATCAGGCGATGAGGGGAGTGCAGTTAGGGGGATTGGGCTGGAAGGGGAGAGCAGTTAGGGGGATTAGGCCAGCAGGGGAGCAATTAGGAGCATCAGGCAGTCAGGCAGGTGAGCAGTTAGGAGCTAGTGGTTCCGGATTGTGAGAAGGATCCTGGATTGGAGAGGGTGCTGGCCAGGCTGAGAGATTCCACCCCCCTCCCCAACACCTGTGCATGAATTTCGTGCACCAGGTCTCTAGTGTATACATAACCATACAAAGAAAGACACAAATTCAGTCACTGTTTATACATGTATTTCCTATTGAATTATTGCAGAGTAGTATTTACCTATCAAATAAGATACTCTGAAGGCAAAGACACTTTGGTAGATAATTTGAGACACAACTTTAGGAAACAGTTCAATGTGAAATGTCATAGATTCCCCCTGGGACTATTGAAGCTAATCTTTTGACTTTGTCTATGATATTGGAAGGCAAAGATTTATAAATGGAAACCCATTTGCATTAAAATCATCCATATATTAACCCAATGAAATATACGTCAGTATACCCATATCACCGTGGGAATAGATGAAATCCATCTCAAGATTTATTTTAATTAACATTAATGTTTACCTTTTTAAGTGGAACTGTAGTTTCCCAAGTCCATGTTTAGCTTTGTGGAGTTTCTATAACTAAGTATGTTAAGAATCCTCACTAGGAACGAATTAGCCACCTATATCATACTCTAAGTGTAAAAATGAATTTTAATGACATCAAAGTCCAAAAATAGTAATAAATATATACCCATTTGAAGAATATCATGAAATAAATATATGTATCTGAAAAAAAAAATCCATGAATTTTTGGAATACTTTATTTTCTTAAGGGTTGGTACCAGTGCTGTGCAGTAGAAATATAATGCACACATGCTTGTAATTTTATATTTCCTTTCATTAAGAAAAAGATGAAGTTAATTTTAATACTACATTTTATTTAACCCAATGTGTCCAAAATACTATCCTCTCAACATAAAATCATATAAAATTATGCATGAAATATTTGTGTACTAAGTCTTCAAAATCCTGGAAGATTTTCCATATAGATGTTCCACACATGGAACATGTATGTTGCCATCGCCACATGTCAATTGTCAGTAGCCGCTGTTGGCTGTTGGCTGTTGGCTACCAAGTAGGACATTGCAGGTATATGCAGGCACAAAGCAGCCAACTCTAACTGCCCCGCAGAGTATCAGGGGACACTTAAAAAAGTATAACCTTTGCCTGATCAGAACTTTCAATTGCCCTTCTCTTCCCTTCTCTCTTTCCTCCAATAAGTCTAAGAAAGGCAAGAAATACACTATGAAAATCATATTCCTTATAGATTTTAAACAATATGATAAAATGATTAAAAAAAGTTCACCTGCCATTTGCCTATAAATTGAAAACATTTCATGTGTTAAACCTCAAGCAATATTCAGAGTTCACACTTTCCCTTAGGACTGAAGAAAGAAATTAAAACTCCCCCTTTAAAAAATGCAAACAATACCTTAAAAACCCTTTCTCATCAAAATAAGGGAAAATACATTTCTAGGAAATTAAAGCATGTTCCATTTTACCATATAGAATGTGACTTTCATTTATTTTAATATAACCTATATTTTTTTAAGTAATGTATTAGACATTGATGTAAAAAAGCACTTATCTATAGCCAAAATATGTTGCAGAAACTTAATTTATATAAAATATGTTCAACTATTAATCATTAAAGTTTCTTAAATTTTATTTCTACATATTTTTATATATAGGAGTGTCAAAAGAATACATTTAACTGGTATGAATTAAATTATCTGTTCTTGGCAATGGAAAATAGAAAAATAATTTGAATAGTAACTTTAATATAGTTTTCATGAATATTTTTCTATATGCACACAAATGCATTGCAAGTCATGAACAAAGATATTATAGCATTCTTGTTGCCAAAAGCCAACCATTGCAAGCAATTTAATTGTCCATCAGTGATCAAAAGGATAAAGATACTGTTATATACTCATGTCCTGGAAACTATACAACAATGAAAATGAATGCATTATAATGGCATGCAACAATAGGAATGATTATTCATATTGAAACAAAATGTTGACTGAAAGATACAAAGTACAAAGGTGCATACAGTACGATTTCATTTATATTAAGCTCAGAATACTTACTATTCTGTTTAGCATTGTGCACAATGTGCTAAAGCTATAAAGAAAAATGTGGAAGTAATTCTCCTAAAACCCAGGCTAACCATGAGCTAGTGCGAGGCAGGGAGTGTGGTGGGAGGGGAATGGCTTCTGGAGCCCAGCGGTGTCTCCTCCTTGGCCTGGTTGTTGATTACATGCATGCTTGCTTTATAAACATTCATTCTGCCATGCCACTGAGTTCTATATAATTTTCTTCATGTGCAATATACAGTGTAAATAGTTCTGAGTGTATGCATATTTGCTCCACTCACTTTCATCTCATTTATTTTAGACCGCTGTGTCTCCTATCACACGATTAGCTTTCTTCTACATTTCGAGTAACATAGGGATTTGGTAAAAATATGTATCTCCTAAGTCCTTATTCAATAAGCTGTTGGTTTCAACTGCAAACAGGTCAGGACCAGGGAGAGATCCCTGAAGCATACCACTTAGATGCCTCCCATTATATTGTAGTAGTAATGGTAATGTTCGTATTAATAATGAGAGCTATTAGTATTAATAATGGATGATAGATTTCCTCAGCTCAGACACTCTGCATATATTTTACATATACTATTTTATATATTGTGACCAAGCATGAGTGTTTTAAATCCTCTATGATGTGATGGTTATTCCCATCTTGGAAATAAACTAACCCGGGCTTAGAAAATTTAAATAACATGACCAAGGGAACACAGTTATAAGGGAAGAGAACCTGAATGTGAGCCCAGATTTTTCTTATTCTAAGCACTGCACTCTTTTTTCCTGTCTTGCTTTCTCCACTGTTTTGACCATTATTCAACAACAATCTTCAGTTAAGTCAGCTGTAATCCACCTGCTCACATCTCTCCAAACGGTAGATTCACACAGACTTTCTTTTGTTTGTTCGTGGGATCTGAGAAAGATGGTAATGAAATAAACAGGTCTAAGGAGGACACATAAAGTGTTCTAGAATTTTTGTCTGCTAATCTTGCCTGCTCATTGAACATCATCTGGCTTGTGTCAAGACATAAGACCACTCTCTCCATGATCATTACATTATTTTACTGCATTCACCTTCTATTTGTTAGGTAAATACATAGAAAATTTCCAGAGAATGACATCAGGATTCTCCATAATTGATCTTTCTTTGTCCTCCTTTTAAAAATATGGGACAAAAATATCAGTGTGAGATTTTATGTCCCCACTCTAATTCTTATAATTTTAATCAGTTTCTGACTGGCTTTAGTCCTACAGCATGTTCATAGTATAATTTGTTTGAACCTCATTTTGAACTCATTAAAAATGACAAGATGCCCTCTTACTCTATCTTCAACTAATTAGAGACTTAGTTCCCATCTTATGATGTTTTTCTTTTTCCACTCCAAGTATAATTTTTGAATAAAAATATAAAGTCAGGATGAACAATGTCATTTACTCTTCTATCGTTCAAGTCCATCATAGTCACTGAGTAGGGTGCACATGAATTCTTATAGTCAGTACATTGCTAATAACCTCTCTTGCTTGCCCTCTTTCTCTTCCAAGTCTAGTATAGAGTCTAACTTCAGATG
>PVJC01047191.1:0-13008 GCA_004026665.1 Murina feae
CAGATTTGATTAGAAAGTTACTATTTAATTAATAAAAACACATTTTTACTTACAAAAGAGTAAAATGGCAATATTTAATTTTTTTTTTAGTGATAAAATATGACTTACCCCATCCAACAGAGTATTTGATAAATGTATACGGAGATCTTTACGAAATGGGAATTCTAGATTTGAAACATGGAACACTGAATTATCTCTATCAATCATAAAAACTTCATTTGTACCATCAATCAACATCATATACCTGTAAATAAAACATAAAAGGTAACATTAACAGCATAATTCAAAAACAGGTTAACAAGGAATAATAGTTCAATTGTTTTTCCTTAGGCTGATAATAGCTGCATGGAATAATGTTCACTCAATTCCTCCCTATCCCCCATCATTCAGATTAAAGATGCACAAATAACAAATATTTTCTTTTTTAAAAAAAATGGTTTCCTATAAAAAACACATGAAATCAAGCCTTTTTAATAGTTTATTTACTTTTTATGTTTTTATTGATTTCAGAGAGAGGAAGGGAGAAGGAAAGACAGAAACATCAATGAGGAAAGAGACTCATTGATCGGCTGCCTCCTGCACACCCCCTATTGGAGATGGAGCCTGCAACCTGGGCATGTGCCCTAAATGGGAATCGAACAGTGACCTCCTGGTTCATGGATCAAAGCTCTGGCTGGGTGAGAAATCAAAGCTTTTAATAGAGACAATATGACCTTAGGAACCATCTTAAGAGAGAATAGTTCTCTAATTTTTATTAGATCTTAAACATCAAAGTTTATAGAACACATAAATACACATATATGCAACTAATTGCATTTTATGTATTACTCTTTCCCCTTAGTAGTACAAAAAAAAAAAAAAAGTAAGTGATTTGCAAATGGCCAGATCTCTCAAACTATCCAATGCTCTTTCTACCACAGCGGATAGCAAAACAGCCCCTCTCCTTGAATTAAAATAGCAAGATTTCAACATAGCCAGATTTCACCATTTCAGGTATAATTATTATGTATTACTATGAAATTAAAATGTTTAAACTCAAGCTCATGAGAATTCCATTAGTCCTTTTCTTCTCTTTAAACTCAATCAATATATGAGGGAATTTGTATACTTTAGAAAGCATCTTTCTTCAAATGATCAAGTTTATCATAACTGGTTCCCACCAGTGGATCATCAAGAATGAAACTCTACTTCACATCATATATAAAAAAATAAATTCCAGATGGGTTCAGGCTCAAGAAATTACAGATTGATAGGCAATGTTACCAAATATATAATGGCAAGATTTGGGAGGGGGAATGGATATCATATCCAGATACCAAACTCTTTAAAGAATGAAAGAAAATGACAGCAAGAAACTAGTAAATTTAAAGGTATAGGCTTCAAGGAAACAGAATCATTTCATTAAGTTGTTTTTATTTGTTATTAAATGAAAGAGTACAAGGAGAATAATATCTGGAGGAATCGCTGAGAATGGAAAAGAATGCTAATAAGGCTGTCCAATCTCCAATCCACAGGGTATGTCTGGGGGGTGGGAGGGGAAAGCAATAACTGAAAGATAGAGCTCAATCAAGTTAATGCCAAGGAATAGAAGAAACATTAAATGAAAAGATGGAAGCTAACATAGTACATGACCCTAATATAATACAAGGTAATTTGTGTCCCATAAACAAGTGTTCTACAGAGCAAGTAGACGTTTTGGCTAGGTGAAGAGAAATGAGACAGCTTATCATAGTAAAAGAAGTGTGCAACAACAGGTTGAAGAGCAACAAGGGAGACGAAAAGGGCCACATTTTGGGACTGGATTGGAAGCATGCTGTTCAAAATAATTAGTCCCAACTGGTCCCTGGGGAGAAGGTGGAGAACTCAGGCCCTTGCTCCATATTGAAAACAGCTGTAGCCTCGTAGATCTGGATTGTGGAGACTGAGACTTGACTAGGAAAAATAAAAGAGAATCAGCCTCCGTCTGGACTAAGTCTGCATCTGACAGACTCCTAGACCAACTGCCAAGTCTGGCAGACAACAGGTATAGTTCCCAAAACCATCCTGCACATGCTTTTCAAACACAGCAATTCTGGATGGAGCAGGAGAATCTAGGTCCTTAAAAGAAGTTATCCATGCCTTGGATTGTGTTTCAAAAGAACTGAAGTAAACATAAAAAAGGTCAAATAAAAAGCACTGTGATACATTCTGCAATAATGGCACTGAAGACACAATCCATCATATTAAGGATCTAGACCAGCATCTTACAAAGCTCAGTATTTACTTTAAAAAGCATGTCATGGCAAAATAAATTAGGGAAATACTTTATCTTTCTTTAAGAAAGTGAAGATAAGGAATATTTAAGGTTATGAAAAAAACATATAAGTCGTTTATCTTATTTGGCCCAGTTTTTACTAAACTTAATCCTGATATATTGATATTTAGCAGAGTAACTGTTCTATATTCACAATTTGAGGAAAGCTGATTTATACTAGAATTCAGAAAAAAAGAAGTATCTCTTCTGATCTTATGATGTGACAGAAATTATACTTCCCTTTTCACTGGGTGACCAGAAGGTCAGAATTAAATATTCAAACAGAATGCACATTAAATCTCAGGGTGCTGGTATATTTGCTTTACCTGCCATACTTGTTTATTTTCTACTCAGATTTTGACACACTTATTTGACATATATGTGACATATATATTTACTTCAATGGAATATCAATTAAGAGAAAAATACTGTAACCAGTTTGCTAAGTGGTTAGAGCATCAGCCTGAAGGTCCCAGGTTCTATTCTGGTCAAGGGCATATACCCTGGTTGCAGGCCAGATACCCAGTCAAGGTATGTATAGGAGGCAACCAATGGATGTGTCTCTCTCACGTCGAGGTTTCTCTCTCTGTTTCCACCCCTCCTTTCCACTCTCTCTCTCTAAAAACAAAACAAACAAAAAAATGTAAAAAATATCCTTGGGACTATTAACAAAAAAAAAAGAAAGAAAATACTGTATTTATATACTTACACAAAAGCAGATTAAAAGGCCAAGGAAGAAAGACGTTTAGTAGATAACATTCTCTATAAAGGATTGCATCATGGGAAATACTGCTTTCATCTACAGAAATACTAGAGAAATTATGTAGCAGCTGATATTTAAGGATTCTTCTGCACATACAAATTTTCATGCTTTGGAACACATTTCAGGGATATGATATATAATTTGAACTCCAGTCTTTCTAAAACATGTGTTTTTCTGTTATATGATACCCATGAAAAGTAACATGTTCCATGTTACAGAAGAAAGGTAAAAATGTGGAAATATTTCCACATCACTTTAAGTCTCTAACAACGGCCAGATTCTTTAAAAAGAGGCAACTATCCCATACACTGTCAGATGCTGGCTTAGTATATAACTACTAGAGGCCTGATGCACAAAATTTGTGCAAGAGTAGGCCTTCCTTCCCCGGCTGCCGGTACTGGCTTCCCTCTGTCACCTGGGACCTGGGCTTCCCGCTGGTCGCCAGGCTTTCCTCACAGTATCAGTAAGGTCGTCCAGAAAAATGTCTGGTCTAATTAGCATATCACATTTTTATTATTATAGATTATTATAGATACCTTCAGTTGATAGAATCATGAGTATAATTTCTTATTAATTTGGAAATTACCTCAATTGCAAATTTAATATTCATAATTACTAAGTTGTTTGTATTATATCCATTCACATTGAAAGATCAACATTAATTTAATAGAAGTTTCACTGAATTAGAAAACGATTCATTTTTCATATTAAAGTACATATACCAAGGAGTTACATAAATTACAGAAAAGATCAATATATAAACTGCTTTACTTTAAAATGCTTGTTTTCCAGCTTTAACTAGAAACAATCTTTCAGGGCAATCACTGAGACGTGAGACAGCTAATCAAGTAAAACCACCAAATATACATTAATGAAATTTAGAAAGTACATAATTAAAGAGAAGAATTATTTTAAAATATTAGTGACTAATAGCATCTGAGTCCTAATTCACATTCCTAATACTAGCAGTCTGAGAATAAAATATAATTTAAAGATCTTAAATTTAAGTTTATCACCAATGCAGACCAAACTTCACCATTAATTACATTTCTAGGAATTTATCTTAACACTCTCTGAAAACAAAGATCATATCAATTTTATTCTTTCCCTCAGACCACGTGCCTTGACCAGTCTATTTGAACACACACAAGGCACTCAAAAATACTTGTTAAGCAAAGCTACATGTATAAGGATGTTCATCACAGCATTTTACAACAATGAAAAATGAAAACTCAAATGTCCATCATTCGGTAGATCAGTTAAATAAATACTACATAGCGCCCTAGCTGGTTTGGCTCACTGGGTAGAGCATCGGCCTGCGGACTCAATGGTACCAGGTTCGATTCCAGTCAAGGGCATGTACCTTGGTTGTGGGCACATCCCCAGTGGGGGGTGTGCAGGAGGCAGCTGATTGAAGCTTCTCTCTCATCGATGTTTCTAACTCTCTATCCCTCTCCCTTCCCCTCTGTAAAAAATCAATTAAAAAATATATTTTTAAAAAATAAATAAATAAGTAAATAAATACTACATAGACATGTAAAAGTATAAGCATTTTTAAATGATAAATATGTTCATTAATATGTAGAGAGACTCACAGCATATTAAGTGAAGAAAAAGCAACTTAGAAACTGGAATACATAATATGATTACAGAGGGTAAGGTGATAAAACTCTGCATATTACAGTAAAGAAGACAGAAAAGCCTATACCAAAGTGTTAAGAACTGTCATCTCTATATGGAATTATCAATATTTGCTTTCCTCATTTTTTTTATATTTTCAGAAATTTTATGAATAAAGGCAAACTGTTTTTACAAGCCAGACGGAAGAGAGATTAAAGCTACAGAATAAAAATAAATAGAAATACAGTCTAATCAGAGTCCAAAAAACATTTCTTTTTGGAATATGGCAATAGAAAAAGATGGGATGCTAAATCTTGTTCATCATACCACAGCAGCTTCAAAATTAGCAGGTATTTCTCCTCTCCTATTATAGCGTCAATAAAAATAGAAAAGTTTATCATTTAAATTGATTCATTTTACCACCATTTTTATCCATTTGTAGTAACTCCTATCAAGCTCACTATTGTTTTTTCTTTGAAAATGGTTAATCAATTTTTAAAGCATTTATAAAGATCCAACCAGGTATCAGGCACAGGGGTAGAAACTAGGGACATAACAGTGGACAGCACAGACTCCTCTTATAACTTGATGTACCTTATACCCATAGCAAGAAAACAAGACATTAACCAATAATCCCGAGCACGGTAAGCATTAAAAAGGTGACGTATAAGGTGCTACAGGAGCATTTAGAAGGTAGAACCTGTCATAGTTTGGAGATTGGAAAAGACCCCAGAGGGATTCTCATATACTGATGATAACAGCAGGTTATTATCACTTATTTAACAACTCTGCACCACACCATTACTGTATAATAATTTACCTAATCCTTACCAACAAGCTTACCATGTAGGTAAAATTATTATCCCCATTTTCCAGAAAAGGAAACTGAAACTCATTAAGTAACTTCCCAATGTCATAGAGCTGGCAAAACAGCAAAGCTGATATTAAAACCTAGACAACAGCTTACTTCTATAACCTCTAGAGTATACAGCCCTTGACATCATTATACAAGAGTTAGCCAAGCAACCACTGAGGAGAAGAGGGTAAGAGGAAGGGGGTGGGGGAATATTAATAATATTAATGATAACCAGTCCTTGGTACACAATCTACCAGGTACAGAATGTGCATACTCTGGCAACTTAAAAAATTTCAGAATACTGAAGCTAAAAGAAAAGGGAAATGGCATGGCTTTAGGCTAAAGAAGTAGTCAAGGACTTAGGAAATAATGAAAACTTTTATTTTACATTATCCTAGAAAATGGGGGGAGGGGCACAAAAAAACTTGTAATGACAAACAGAAACCATAATAGGGAATTCAAACACAGATTTAATACAGGAAATCTGGTTACATAGATATATGAAAGCTGAAAAGGTAAAAAAGGGAAGGTTTGGTAATCAAGAGATAAATAACTGCAGGAAGGGCTAGGAGAACAAAATGAAAAAGATGTACTATCAGAAGCTAGAAGCCTGCAGGAAGGGCACTGTGGAGTTATGCCTGGAAGTAGAGGCGGGGGGGGGGGGGGGGGGGGGGGGGGGGGGGGGGGGGGGGGGGGGGGGGGGGGGGGGGGGGGGGGGGGGGGGGGGGGGGGGGGGGGGGGGAGGTCCATGGAGCTGGGTACTCGAACCTCTAAGGACAGGAGACCTGCAATTCAAGCTTGAATCTATGGGAGAGGAACACAAGGGAGGATGCTCAAACTGCTAAGTAGACACAGTCCAGTGGGTAAGGAAATGATGCAAATGGCACTTTATCTACCTAGAATGCACCACTCAGAAGCTGGTTCCTCTGAGAAGCAGCAGCAAGGCTGGTGATGGGAATACCAAAAGAAGCTGGAGAATGAAATAATAGTTGTCAGTGGCTGCTGAAGGTATAAAGAAACTAGAAACAAGAGAAGTCCCTTCTCTCACCTCCCAAATTCCTGTCTGTGCTCCTAGTGATAAAATCAAACAGAAAGCAAGCTGGCAATGGAGCTGGAGAACTGTAATTTGCAGTCCCCATCACAATTTAAAAGGATGGACTGGAACTGAGAAACAGTAAGTAAATAAACGGCAGACGACTGAAAGGTATTTAGCAAACGTAACAGTATAATCTGACCCACATTTTTAAAAGTTCACTTCCACATAAGGTAGGACCAATGTGTAGACCAAAGAAATTGTGAGGCTTCTATAGCACTTCATGTGGGACTAAAGTGGCAACAGTAACTTAGAGGCAAGTGGATAAATTGAAGACATTTACAAGGCAGACTAACAGGACAATATGCTATTGATTAGATATGGGGCTGAGGGAATAGGAGTAATCAAGGGCGACTTCCAAGCTTTTGGCATGAGGAACAGGCATTTTATTTACTAAGCATTTATGGAGCATTTAAGGAAGGAGCTCAGGTTAGCTTGGGAAAATAACAGGCACCATGTACTGGATATGGATATGGATAATTTCATTTTCACATTGGAAACCAAAATGTCTAGATTTTCTCTATCCCTGTCCTTAGCAAGTTGAAAATAAGCTCAGGATTAAGCCAGACAATCAAATGCTCCTTTCTCAAAATTTTTGGCTTGAGTGAGTGACAGAGAGGCAAAGATAGCTGAAAAATTATTCCGAGAAATAGCAAAGGCATTATCAGCAAGTGGCAATGGCAGCTTCCTACTCAAAATGCCTGACCTTGACTCTGGTCCTCGCTGCCTGGCTTTGATTCTTATCCATTTTCTGAGACTGGTTCTCCTTAGAGCCTTCCAATTTATTCCTTCGCCTAAATTAGCCAAAGTTGATTTCAAATTATAGTTAATGTAATGCTAATGGATATGCTGGGTTTTATTTTTCTTTTTACCCACTATATATACAGCCTAATTCAAGTAAGCTAAATGTGCCTATGCCATAACTTCACTGTTACGTTCCCCAAGATATCCTCAAAACTAAGGGTTACATGATACTAACTCTTTCCAAAATATCTTCGTACCAAGAGACATGCTATTTATTCCTAGCCTCCAACAGATATAGGTAAGTGTGTTATGTTAAGTCCAGAGTTTACTTTCCCTTTGTATCTTCTCTCTCATAAGAAGTCGCTGCCAAATCTAATACTTTTATACCAGCTACATTTCCTCTCATTTCTACTCCCAATAGAATTGGCACACAAGTCCCTGAAGCCTAATTCTTAAGTTTGTAGAGATCCCAAAATAAACTCAGGTGTACTGAAATGTCTTATAAGGAAAATTCAGTTTGGAGCCACTTCCCCAGATACAATTATAAATCTTCCTGACATAAGTCCAGTTTGGTCAGACTCTGCCCCCTATCCATCAACACCTGTCACACCTTAATCTTATTCTAAAAACAATGTAAGAACAGCTGACTTGCCAAACTTCCTTCCCCATGTGGGTTATGCACACCATGTCTTTTACTCTCACTAGCCTACTGGTCAGCAAATCCTTCCTTTGGTAATCTCTTCTGGAAAGTTTATCAATGTCCTCTTTAACATTTTTTTTTCCATTTCTTAAAACTTTAAAAAATGCATTATGTATATTTTTACAATTTTTTAATTCAAACTTTTTTATATTTTTAATTGATTTTAGAGAGAGAGAAACATCAATTTGTTGTTCCACTTATTTATTCACTCACTGGTTGATTCTTTATGTGACCTAAGCAGGAATCAAATCCACAACCTTGGTGTATCAGGACGACACTCTACCCAACTGAGCTAACTAGCCAGGACTTATCTTTACAATGTTTTAAATGGAAAAAAAAACAAACACACACACACATTTTCTTCCTTCTTACCTCATTCACTTAGTTCCATTAATGAGCCTAAGAAAACTCTGACCAAGGCTAGTGAGTAACGTTTGTATGAAGTAATATTAAAAGTCATGGTTTTTCACGCATCTTGACAAAATAAAGCATCAGTGCCAGAATCCTCTTCACAATCTCCATAATACTTTCAATCTATCTCTTCCTCATTTTATAAAATCAAATCTGTTTTCTCTACCAGGGTTTTTAACTAGTCAAAAAGGATTTGTATTTACTTCTTTCGTTTGTTGCAATTATTACTTACTTACCAGTGTCAGAATAGCACATTTTATCATTTTTCACAGCAGACATACACAATAAGTAATTTCGCTACCTTAGGAATTAAACAAGCTTTATAGTCTAAGTGGAGAGCCCAGCCACCATTTGAACTAGAAATCTATGGAAATACAACCTACAGGTGTGTCTAACGTACATAACTTAAGGAACCTCAGAAAAAGACTTCAGATAACTTTAAATATCATTGTTTGCAACACTTCCACAAAAAGATCAGTATTTGATGATTAAATAATGTAATCCTACATGTAAGCTTTATTTTTAAATAGCTATTGTCTGTTTATATGACGTAAATTACAGTTCAATCCTTGAAAAAAAAATATTTGAAGTAATGCTTTACCTTATTTCATTTTCCTAGAAATTCAAAGAATTCATATTAAGGTCATTCCTATTTTCATATTAACAAATTAAAGAGAACACACACACACATACCCCCTAACCTTTTAAAAAAATTTTGATGCTGATGTTAACAACCACTATAGTTAACACAACAAAAACTATCAAAACTTTTATTCAGTATTATGAAAGATTCCAACAGGTATTTTCATTTTGATTTACTGATTCTATAAGCAAAGCAATCTTCTTCAAAAGGATTAGCTCTTTTTTAACCCTCACATCACATCAATTTAAAGTCATGAAGCAGATGTGATTGGGATTTTTATGAGCTTACATTCACTTTAAGCCTACAGCTTCATGCTATTATGTGATCACTTACATATACACAACAGTAATTAGGTAGACATCGTGTATTATTTAATTTTAAACTGCCAAGCCCATTCACTTGCCCACTAATTTAATTATCAAAATTGTCTAACCAATCTTTAATCTTAGAATGTTAATTGCACATTAAATGGCAGGAAAGAAGCATGCCATTGAACATTTGGACAATTTGACAACATTTAAATGTCTTCTACCTAAGCACAGTCATCTTTATTTTATATGTTGTTTATACAGCAAATTTCTACTATGTTTTGTTCATCTAAGTTTTATTTAAGGTTGGTACTTGGTAAACTGTATCTATGGAAAAATCATCAAAGACTCTAAGTTTTATTTCAATTTAGGCAATTCATCCACAAGTAAATCTTAAAGACCTAAGGATATCTACCATTTTAAAAAATTACAAATTCTCCGAGCCTTCTCATTAAAATATCATGTGTGCTTATTTCTATTAACAGAATTAATAATTTCAAAGTATAGATGTTTCTGTTTCAAGAAATCCCCTTCAGTCAGCAAGACTTAAGAGTCTTGTACAAAGCTTAAAAATCAACACTATAAAAAAGTTTGGCAAGGTGTAGGGGCCAAGTGTCAGTTTCTACTTTTTTCCCTCCCATTTCATAGAATTAATGATGTGTAACAGAGATAATCAGTGTATAATAAAATATAGAGCAAAATTTATTCTAAAGCATCCAACAATAAAAAAAGAAAACAATTTAATTTTCTTATTTTGTTACATGAAGTGTCCATGGTAGCAATGCTATCATTATGGGCTCTAGGAAGAAAATTCCAGTTTCAGAGCCTGTAATTCCAGACTCAATCATGCTTCTATCTAGACCCTTAAAAAACAGGCAGGCAGCTTAGAGCTGAAAATCTCAAATATTATGAGATGATCCTAACTGTCCAATTCCTGAGCATATACTTTAACTTCAGAATTACAACTTCCTTATCCCTTTTTCAATTTCCCATCCTCCACTGCTCATAAATGTGTATTAAGCTTATGCTAAGCCTAATTATCTGTACTATTACACCATCTTGTCCTAAAATATATATCTTCAAACTCTTATTCAAAATTCCCTTCCATAAAAATCTCTCATACCTCAAATAAAATGTCCTATTCAAATCAATCTATTACTCCAAGTTTTCCAAAAATTCTAAATCTATTACGCCTCTAGAAGAGAAGCATACAGGGTTGGAGCAAGTAGGAGCCTGAAAATCCAGTTTGAATTTCAAATTTACTTTGTAATTGAACTGATTTTTGGTTAAAATGCAACACACATTAAAAAATAACCTAGCCCTAACCCATTTGGCTCAGTGGATAGAGCGTCGGCCTACGGACTGAAGGGTCCCAGGTTCAATTCTGGTCAAGGGCATGTACCTTGGCTGCAGGCACATCCCCAATAGGGAGTGTGTAGGAGGCAGCTGAATCAATGTTTCTCTCTCATCGATGTTTCTAATTCTCTATCCCTCTTCCTCTCCCTTCCTCTCTGTAAAAAATCAGTAAAATATATTTTAAAAGTAATCTATATATATACAACCCCAGCGACCAACACAGCAGAACCAGAATGACCAGTGGCTATGACACGCACTACAGCAGCCAACCAGCCTGATCTGTTCCTGATCGGTGGCCCGCCCTGCCCCGGGCCAACACAGTGGGGCTGGTCGGCCAACTGCCTGTGGCCCCTCCCCCCTGCCAGCCCAGCCTAATGAGCCTCCATCAGGGTGGACCCCACTCACATTCGAATTCATCAGACCTCTAGTATACTATAAGTTCATTTGCCAACATTAGCATTAAAGGTGTTTGCATTACATACCATCTAAACTAATAAAAGCGAAATAGTAAAATTAACCGTTTCTCCGAGACAGGTAGGCCACGCCCACCAGCCAATCAGAGCGGCTGTATGCAAATTAGCCCAGCCAACATGGCGGCCACCACTCACGGACCTGAGTAAACGGCTGTTTCCATTGCAGCAGGAGCGAAAGTGAAGCTGCACCAGCTCAGCTCAGCTCCGATTAAACTGGCTCTAACAAAACACAGCTTTGAAACAATATAACAATCATAGAATCCTCCGGAGTTGAAGGAAAGAGCAGCCGGGGCCTCACCACTAAGTAACATTGTGTCATTATAGACGCTGCGAGGAGGAGGGTTCGTTAGCCGGCTTAAAGGAACAGTGTATCAATTATAGGAGATAAATCCCAGAAACCTGCCTCCAGCCAGCCTTGCTGGGATGTTGGGTCAATGGGAGCGGTGGGCAGCCTTAAAGCCCTTCACCCAGGCTGGTCAGGCTCGCCAGCACGTGGACATCCCCCGAGGGGTCCCAGACTGTGAGAGGGCACAGGCTGGGCTGAGGGACCTCCTGAGTGCACAGAGCGGCTGCAGGGCAGGACAGCGCAGGACCCAGGACCCGAGAGTGTGAAAGAGGCGGCAAAGTTGGAGGGCACCGGGAAGCGGTAAGAGGCAGCAGGGTCGGCAGCCTGCTTGGTGGGCTTCCCAGGCCCTTTGCAGGGCATCGGGGAGTGGGAAAGAGGCAGCAGGGGGTCAGTGGCCTGCTTGGTGGGCTTCCCAGGCCCTTTGCGGGGCATCAGGGAGCGGGTAAGAGGTGGCAGGGGGTCGGTGGCCTGCTTGGTGGGCTTCCCAGGCCCTTTGCGGGGGCCGGGGTCCTGCTTGGCAGCTCCCAGACCCCTTGGCGGCACCGAGAAGTGGGAAAGGAAGGCTGCAGGGGACGGGTGAGTGGGAAAGAGTTGGCGGCCTGCTTGGCGGCTTCCCAGGTCCCTTTCGGGGATCAGGGAGCAAGAAAAGGCTGGAATGACCACGAGGCAGGGTTTTCCCTGCTTTCTGGTGGATGGAGGAAGATGGGCAGTAGGCAAGCTTGGGAGGCAGGCAGCACCCAGCCCTGGTCACAGCTCAAAAAAGAGAACAACATGAGGGGAGGGCAAGAGTCTGAGAGATCAGTATAGAGGGGGTGCCTGCTCCAAGCCTCCACGGTGTGCCTGGGGGCAGGCCCCCGGCAGGTAGACACACACAGGAGGACTGCTCCGAGCCTCTGATGCAGCTGGGGGCAGGTCCCCAGTGGCCACACACACACACACACACACACACACACAAAAGGCGCCTGGCAGACTGGGGCCATCATAGAACATCCACTGAGGGGTCCCAGACTGTGAGAGGGCACAGGCCGGGCTGAGGGACTCCCTCCACCCCGAGTGCACAAATTTTTGTGCACCGGCCCCTAGTTAATTATATATTAAGATATAGTAAATAAGAGTGAAGATATCTGTAGACAAAAGAGAAGGCACCAAGACAGAAAGGTATTTTGGTTAAGAACACGCATTCCTGATAGACTCTTCCTAGCTGTTGATTTTGCACAAATCACTTGACTTCTCTAAGATCACTTTCTCATCAGAATTCTCTTCCTCCTAAGGTAGCTGGAAGAAATAATGAAACAGAGTGACATATCTCAATGTGGGGTTACAGAAACAAGATAAACCAAAGGACTTAACATACTTACTAGAGGCCCAGTGCACGAAATTTGTGCACGGGGGGGGGGGGGGG